>JAODUG010005319.1:0-10066 GCA_027564795.1 Aphredoderus sayanus
ACCTAATTCTACAGCTTACAGACATATGATGTGCACTGCTGGCACAACAAGGTGTGTGTTTGAAACCCGAGGACAACGGGATGGTTAAAAGGCACGAAAAAACAAACAAATACATAAAGAAATAATTTATAAAGAAATAAATACACACAGCAAGGACAATAAAGAGAACAACACAATCAGACACAATCAGGTGGTGCCACCTGGTGGCATAAATGATTTATATTTAAAGACAACAGGAGGGTTGATTATATTTCTGTGTATTATTAACACATTGTACACCAGCATGTGACGTGTGCATCTTGAATCACTATGGGGGCCAAAGCAGACAAGCACCCCCCACCCCAGATAATGGCCTCTCAGAAGGGGCTCCCAGCCCAGTTGTGGGCGGAGCTAATTGTCCTGAACATCCGAGCAAGAGGGCCCTAGTGGGCACACACTCTGGCTCACGCACCTCTTGGACGGGTATGCACAACTGGTGGGCACGCCCGTGTGTGTGTGTGTGTGTGTGTGTGTGTGCACGTTTTTGTGTGTGTGTGTATGTGTGTGTGTGCACATGTGCATGTGCGCACGTGTCACAGAAAAGTGAAAGAAATAATAAAAAGGATTTATTTCACATTGATATTTAGCCTTCTGCGTTTATTACTACTGCTGAATTTAATTATCACGCGGTTGTGTTGCAGCTTAAAAGCGCTCAATTACTACAACCCTTGGGCTTAGTGCCTTAATGACATGGCAGCATTTGAAAGGAAACCATATAGCTTTGCTTTAATACTTCTCCTTTTGAGACCATTGCGTGAGTAATGAGTCAGTCATTTCACTTTTCTTTCTCTCTTCTGTGTGTAGCTGGTGGCCTGGTGGTAATTAAAGGGATATTGAGATGGAGATTGTATTTTCCTAACTGGTTCCACTTTAATCTAAATTTAATTTCAGCAGATTGTCGCTTCCGCGTGCCAGAGAACAATACGTGCACGAGCATAGAGAGGCTGTGTGGTGTTTCTGCCACTCCCTGCAGAACCTGGTTGTTCTTTACCAACGTCGTGTGACAACCCTGAAATCAGCAGCTCTTCAACAACCCTGGGCTGCTGATGCTGTGCCTGATGGGATCAGCGTTGAGCAGACAGCCGGATAAAACCGTCTGTCTGCAGTGCTACGACAGGCAGTTAACCTTTAAATGGCCTAATTAAAGCACACAGCTATTACGTGATCAATAACTAAACAGATGTTAGTCAAACTCTGGGAGGAGAGTAAGGCCACATCCATTTTAACACAAGTACAATTGTACACACTGTATACCTGGTAAATAAGACATGTGATTGGACTGTACTTCAGCAGAGACCAACCAGTAGGTTAAGAATGGTATGCCCCTGCATTCTTTTAGACTTACAGATCATCTTTTTCTACGCTTCAAACCAGAGATGTGAGATAACACTGCCAGGAATCAAGTGACTCGCAAGTCTGTGTTGTAAACTCAGCTCTGAAACCACAGTGTGCAACACCAGTGCAAATGGACACCTGCAATAAAGATTTTTTCAAAACTCAACGTTTAAATGTTTAAAAAAAAAAAAGTTATGTGCGTGTGCATATAACTTTTTTTTTTAACATTCACCGGCTCAGCCTTTAGATCAAGGTTTCAAACCCTGAAAACAGATGAATTCACCGGGAGCAGTCACACATTGGTCAACTTGTTGCATCCTAATGGCAATAGACTTTGGGTTAGCTTGGAAATTACTGGAGCAGCTTGTTTAACCAATCAGTGCTTGTACAACAGTTTTTTTCTCCATATAAATCCACCACCACTGTTGAAACTATACATGTCTAAGGAAATGCTTGACTTCAACGCTATCGCACTCTGAACACACACTTGAACATGAATGGGGTTTTAAGGCTATAATCTCAGTGAAAATGGAGCTGAGAGCAATAGCTGGGTGCAACCAGGCTATGTTAAAAGAGCTCTGCAGTTCTATATAAGGAAAACTCAAATACAAAATAGGCCCATTTGCAAAGATTAAAAAAATGTTCAGCTATGCAAAACACTCAAACACTGAGTTTTAACTTTTTTTAAGCATATTTTTCAATGTTAAAACATAGCATCCCATAATCTGGTCGCTCCTAGGGGACCTGTGATTTTTTGTTGCTTAATACACTTTGCGTGCTGCGCTTGTATATGAAAAATGGATCGGCAACATGTGTAGATTGAAACCTGCTCCATTTGTGTTGGAACTGTATGTAAACACAAAGATTAGCTTTATCTTTTTTATAAGTGATGTGTTTGTATACTTATAAACAGACATAGGTAAACTGATATTATACACAAAGTGTATAGGCTTATAATCATAAACCCCAAAGAAAATAGGTTCACAGCTACAAGCATTTCGGTGCCTCCTGTATGGAGGTAGCCTATAAAGTCCCTGTGGTGTGCAATCATGAGATGTGGCTAGGGTTATGAATCTTCCAAACACTATGGCAACAACTATCCATTGTAACTTGGAGTGAAAATGAAAACATATACCTATACTAAAATACAGTCTTGTACGGAAATTAAAGCAGGAACAATTTGTTCTTTAGGCTATTGTCAGTTTCTCCGTTTCTCTAACGGGGGCCATTTTTAGTTTGTCGCTTGGGAGAGCGAATGTGTTATTAAACGGTTTAGAAAACATTGATTTAACTTCACGCTACGTGTCTTAAAGACTGGAAAGCATATCACCAGAATGTAGAAACCGCTCAAAACAATAAACGCATTTTTCATCCCTCACTGCCGAGGTGAATCCTCTCGACTCTCGGCTGTCATTAAGGCGAGCCTATACACGGGCGTTGAGCGGCGAACGCCATGGTTTGGTGCTGATTTGATCCCGACGTGTGCGTACGCACCATCCTGCTCTGTATTCAAAGCAGACTGGTTTCACGCTGCCATGATCCCACACTGTGCTGTCGATGTGTTCAGATTTCTTATGTTCTCATTGTCTACGAAATAATCAATTAAAGCCCCATGGCAGTAACTTCAGCGTTGTGTGTCCGGGCCCCCCATCTCGTGTTTCTGCTCATGAATGATAATGATTAAATCATTCCTCAGGCTGGCCTGCTTAATGTCAGACAATAACCCCATCTTCATAAAACACGTGTGTTGCCTTCCCGTGTCTTCCCGAGGCCCACCTGTGTGTGTGTCGCCTGGTTTCAGTGGTTTGACATAATTTCGGCTAGAATGTTTACCCCCGTATTCAAGCCGTCTTCGTGGCATAAAATCGGCAGTAAATAAGGTGAGTAGTTTTCATAAATATTTCTGGTTGGTTACGTGGTGTTGTTTCCACCTGGTCAGTTTTTAATCACCAGGGAAATTGTACTCCACGCTGACTTGGTTGATAATGTCCATATTTTAATGGTTGACTTAGTAATCGTATTACAATTTGAGAAATCTGATTTGAAATATGAACATGCACTAACTGTTTCATCAGTAACCAATTTTCTTTAGCTTTATGTTCCATTCTTATTTAATATTACATTGCATAACAATATTGGTTGTGAAGTGCTGATCATATAACCATGCAATTCATCCACATAAAATAGACTTGCACACATCTCAAATGATGCCACAAGCTCGTGGAGGATACTACCAGGGGATGAACATGTTGCTAGACTGACTCACCTTTGGCTTATTTGAAAACTGGCTATTTCAGTGCAGAGAACCACGTGTTTGAACATATTTGGACAGAGGATGTCAGAGCCTGTAAAACTCAAAAAGTCTTAATTAGACCTTAGTAACCTGTGCACAAACCAGACATCATGTTGGATGTGGTGTTAAGATTAAAACCTGGCTGTTACCTTCAGAGCAAACACAAAAAGGCAAATAGCAAAGACATCATATTTAAAGGTCATACAATGGTCTTATACAATCATGTGATTCATGAAGATATTAAATGCAACATGTCACAGACGATAGCCAGCCTAATTTGATTCAGGAACAACTTGCTTATGAAACAATCTAACTGTTCCATTTCACTGTAGTGAACTTTAAAAGTTCCTTTCAAATTGCAACAGACATTACATTGTGTACAGGAACGATCCTGTACACAATGTAATGTCTGAACAGGAGAGGTTACAGCTCCCTTTCACAATTGCCAATTATTTCTTTTTCAACAGCCATATATATGCGCGCACAGTAAGAACGTTTCAGACAATAGCTTTGAGGGGATAACGCCTGTGTTGTCTTGGAGATGACTTGTGTTGAGGTCATACCAGCTCCCTCGTTTTGGGGCCGGCTTTAGAGTAAAGAATAAACCGTAATGATATGAAATGGAGAATCGTTGTGTTATGTGTGTATATTTAACATACTGGTCGGTACAAAAAAGCATATTCTGAGAGCGCGCATAGCGCGTGGTTTATGTATTCATTCACACTGTGTAATAAAATTAATTATTCACGATGGTAAAATTCCACAAGTGGCTTCTCAAACAAATAAGCCATCTTCATGCACCTACAAAGATCACCGGGGGAATGGAGGGGTGCGGAATAAGCACTGCCTTATGCAAGTCATATTGATTGCATCGCCACATCCTTTGCCCATCTCGTCATATCGATTGACGTTGCGCTGTGATTGGAGCAAAAGTTGTCCGCCCGGCAGTCAAGGAGCACGGCTGTCCTAGTCTCTTCGCCAGTTGTGTTAGCGAGCCTTGGTGAAACCACGTATAACCCCACCTCTCCACTCCACACAGATGCGCAGACCGCCTGCAGTTCAATAGACTCGAGGTGTGCGTGCCGATTTCGTCACTTCGTTCTTTGCGCATTTTGGACATGGACGCAGACTCGCCGCGCCTTTCTGCTCGCCGGCGCGCAAAGCCCGCCGCGCTCCGCGGCGCAAAGCTGCCCGCATGAACCGCCGTCCCCCCGGCTCCAGCGACGTGCAATGGCTTAACCGCAGAGACATGGGCATCCGCGCGGAGGAGAGCGTCAGCTTGTGCCAGCGGGCGCTCCAGATCGTTACCGAACTTTGTCTCGCGGGACACGTAGACCGGGAGAAATGTTCGGATATATTTCCCCTGGAGAGCAACTTACCAGGTAAAGGAACCGCAGGTAAATAGGACACACTTCATGTTTTCTTTATTACTATGAATAATATACTGTGTAGGCTAGTCTATAGCTACAGTCAGTCTCGTTATATGTGTCACGCGTAATACGAGGAGCGTTTGCAGAATGCTGAATCTAAACAGTCAACAGGTTGTTAGAAACATTTTAAATCTCTGTCACTCTAAATCGAGTTTATTAAACGAGGTAAATAAGGCTAAAGCGCGCAGGAGCTGGCTTCTGCTGCGGTGCAACAGGTGGCGGTCTGAATGATGCAGATCTATTGCCTTTCTGCTGCTCGTGTATACTCATGTTTCAAACTTGTGCGCTTTAAACGTTGAGGCTACATCTTTTTATAAATAAATAAGCGTGACAATATAGTTATATTTAGTTGTTTTTACTGTATTCATCATAGCCCATAGGCAAACCCTTGTAAATGTGATAATACTTAACTATATAGGGCGTACGCTCAAATTCTACAAGTGTCATGTTCCCATTAACGGTGCCGTTCTGCTGGTTGTGCTTGTGAGCGGTATCTCGCCGCTGTAGTTCTGTCGCGTCTCTGCCGTACCGTAGGAATGTGACGCGACGCACCCTGCCTCTGTTATAGATGCTTCCTACTTTTCTTACATTCTCTCCTCTTTCTCTGTTGCATGTGTGTCTGCGTCACTTTGTTCCCCTGGACCGTGTCTCTGTCCCCCCCTCCCTTCCCTGCTCCACACCGGTCTCCCCTGGTTACTGGCTAGACATCTCTATAAGTCTGCTAGCGGTGGTGGTGGGTTTCTGTGGCCTGGCCCTCTTGGCAGTGTCTCTCTTTGTGTTTTGGAAGCTGTGCTGGCCCCTGTGGCGGAGCAAGGCCCTCTCCGGCCACGTCGAAAATGGCCTCCGCCTCGGCCTTGGCCTCGGTATCCCCGGGACGTCCCCGCCCCCGCCCACGCCCCGCCCTGCCCCCGAGGAGAGCCCCACCCCCGAGGTGTCGGAGATGGAAAAGAAGCGCCCCCCTGCACCCCAGCCCCCCCCGCCGCCCGCGCCCCAGCCCCGGCCGGAGGCGAGGCTGAACAGGCAGAGCACCGTGAAGATGCTGGAGGCGGCCATGAAGATCAGCCAGACGTCTCCGGACATCCCCGCCGAGGTGCGCACCGCCCTGCGGCAAACGCTCAGCCAGCAGGGGAAGGTGCAGAGGCAGACCACCGAGCCCACCACCTCCTCCAGGTCAGTGGGGGTCGTGACCCCTCCCCCTCCCTTTTCCCCCCCATCCCCCCAGGTATAGGGGAGGGGTTCGCAAGATCAAAGATTAGCACATTGTATAACATATATAACATATACATGTAGCGTATATTATCCTGTTACTGTAGTGCTGTACTGTACTGTTACAATAGTATGTTACTGACTGATGTATTCTGCTACTGGCCTATGTCTTTCTGGCAGGTAAGACCCACCTGAGCCCATGCCACGCCTTCACCCTACCTGGACACGCCCCCCACCCCAAGCACGCTCTAGCGTTCCGCAGGACGAAACATGGCGAGCTAACGACCCTGCAGCTCGTTAGCGACCCTGCAGCTCGTTAGCGACCCTGCAGCTCGTTAGCTCGTTAATGTGAATGTCACTTTTAGACGTTCGAGCCACGTACCGGCCCAAGCAGCACGTTCCCTGTGCATGCGCTCAGCAGCAAATACAACGGAGAGGAGCAGCAGCCCTGCGCCCCTCTCTGCCCCTCCCCCTGCTCCGGCCACATGAGCGCACAGCACACAGTGCAAGTGTGAGCGAGAGCTCCCGAGGACCTCGCGTACGTCCGCCGTACTACCGTTAGCGGCGACAAGCTGCTCCTTTACGCAACGCGAGAGACCGCCCAGCCGCAGATCGCTTGTGGCGTCGCCGTGGCCGCGAGCCCCAGGCGACGCATCAGGGGTTCGGCCGACAACCTTGGGGTGTCCTGTCTGATGGGGGGAGGGGGAGGAGGGAGGGATGGGGTTCTCTGCCATCTCGTCAGACCCTGTAATCACTCGCGGACCCTTCTCCTGTGGTTTTGTGTGTTGCCATGGCAACGGTGGGAAGCAACATCCCCCCCCCCCCCCCAGTAATTAAACAATCAGGCCTGGCTTCTCTTTTGTGCTGCAGAAGTGCGTTGTTTAGAAGCGACGTGGCCATAATTAGTGTCGCCCACGAGGCAGGAACTGTCAGGCCGGGTAGCGTCCTGGTGAAGCGGGCTAAGCAGCTGCACGCCCTGGCCCCGGATGCCACTGTCAGGATGGGGGACGCCATCGCACGGAGCCGCAGGTCCTTGCTGATGAACACACACCGGCTATGGACCGAGCTGATGCGCAGGGTGGTTTGTGCCACGCAACCATCTGGGGAGCCGTCCCTTAAACCCTCCCGCTGTCCTCAGGTTTCAAACGCACTACCTTGTTGCGCCAGCAGATGGCGACATCCTATGTTTGTGTTGTGGTTGGCGTTTTCTGCTGGGCACAATAAGGTAGTGTGCTGGGTCATTCTGACCCATAGGACAGAGGGAGGGTTAAACTGTTTAGTAAAGGGCAGGGCACTTTGAAAAAATACTTGGCAGGTGGTTGGATGTTGGTTAACGTGACGCCTAAACTACGCCTGTAGGTGCCAGTACGACATGACGTGATTGGTCAGAGCCACTGTGGTTTGGCCTGAAGCGCAACTATTTCAGGCCTGTTCGGACTGATAACTCACGGCGAGGTCAAACTGGAACTCGCGTGATCAAGATGGTGTCACGAGGCTAGCTAGGCATCTTCAGCCCCGCGTACATTCAGATTAGCATCTTCTTTTCAAGGAAGTCCTGAGATATGAGAGTCCAAGTGAGCTTGTTTTGAGAATATCTAGGACACGCTGCAGGACCTCAAACAATGGCACAACAAGACATGGCACTGAATGGTACTGGCATTACAACACATTTAAATAGATACCCGGCATTTTTCCAGGGATGTTTTGAATGAAGACAGTTTCCTTTCAGTTGTGTTTTTCTTCATACACGTAAATGTTTTATTTAATTTTTTCTGTATTGCTTTGTTTCCTTTTGTTATTTCATGTGATCTTCCCGCCATTCGTGGAATAGCTCACAGTTGTCCGAACTAAAGGGGCCTGTTGCTAGGTGACAATATTAGTGCGTAAAGTACAGCCATGCTTTTCTGAAAGGGCTGAACTACCTTAGTTAACATTAGGTGGCCCAGTAGCCTGTAGGCCTCTCTTAACATGATTTCAGAAGTAACATCATGTAGTAACATGATTTCAGAACTCAGACCGTTTTGCCTTTGGAAGATTCCGTTGTAAAGATTAAAATAACATATATTTTATTGGTGTCAATAACTGACACTTTCTGTTATCTTTTTGCAGTTTTCTGCACTCAGCAAGAGCAATTGGCGGGCAAGGATTGTGATTCACATGACAGCATATTATTCTAGATGTAGCTCCTTCTAGACAAACCATAGAACGATAGATGCATGGTGAATGCACAGGATCGGGAAGTCCATGTTTTGGCTGCGTTGACACCACTTACTCTCAGTAATGGGGTTTACTGTGTTCCCCTCCATTAGCTTTCATTGTAATATGACACATTGCTTTCTGTCGCTCTTGCCTGTATCCACTCCTTAAAAGGCTCAAATGTTCGGTTTTACAGCTTCTTTAAAACCTGTTCTTGGTTCTTTTACTCGGATTTGTAGTGAATCCCGTCACACAGCTTTTAGGCATGTTTCAATTTGCGTCTGGCCTGAGATAGTTCTCAGTGAACCCAACATGGACGCCGGACAATGTATACACAACATTTTAAAAGTCCAACGCAAACACATTCGCCAAAACGTAACGTGTTCTCCTGCTCTTCTGCCTGTCCTCGTCCCACGAAGGTGTCCGCTACTGTAACCGGGTCCGTTCCAACCGGGACACGAACCCGGGCCCCCCCGCGTAGAGAGCGGACGCTCCTACAAAACATGTTAAAACCCAATGGGCTCCAGCGTGAGTCGCCAGGGCGTCCTTTAACCCTCTGACTGTGCTATGGGTCAAAATGACCCAGTGCACTCGCCAGTAGCGGGCGTCAACCACAACACGGACATATGACATTCCGCGGTTGGCTCCCTCTGCTGGTAGTCTGCTGAAATGCCTTAGGACAGCGGGAGGGTTAAGGTGTCGGAGAGTGAGGTTTACTGCGCAGATACCTGCTGGCCACCGTCACACTAGCCGTCCGACCACTCCCCTCAGCTAGCCCAGCTTCACCGCAGAGCCACAGCTAACCTTCACATGTCGCCACGGTGACGCCACCCCTCCCCCTTCTTCACTGACAGGCACAACTCCTTCCGGCGCCACCTGCCCCGCCAGATGAACGTCACCAGCATTGACTTCACCATGGAGACGCTGCCCGTCCGACAGTCGTCGACGGTGAGCATCGGCCGCATCAAGCCCGAGCTCTACAAGCAGAAGTCGGTGGACTCGGAGGACGGCGGCAAGGAGCCCGTGGAGACATGCGGCAAGCTGAGCTTCTCGCTGCGCTACGACCACGAGGAGCAGGCCCTGGTGGTGACCATCCTGAAGGCCCTGGAGCTGCCCGCCAAGGACTTCACGGGCACATCCGACCCCTATGTGAAGATCTACCTGTTGCCGGAGAGGAAGAAGAAGTTCCAGACCTGCGTGCACCGGAAGAACCTCAACCCTACGTTTGACGAGACGTTCTGCTTCCCGGTGGCCTACGACGAGCTGGTAAACCGCAAGCTGCACCTGAGCGTGTTCGACTTCGACCGCTTCACCAGTCACGACATGATCGGCGAGGTGGTGGTGGACAACCTCTTTGAGCTGTCGGACCTGTCCCGCGAGGCCGTGGTGTGGAAGGACATCCACGCCGCCACCACAGTGAGTACCTAGGAATAAGTCACTGATGCATTTAACACTCGTGATGTCCCTCGTGTCAAAAGGACCCAAATCATTAGCTCTTTGTGGCAGATAGAGGGCGCCAAACCTAATTCTACAGCTTACACAGACATATGATGTGCACTGCTGGCAC
>JAODUG010005320.1:0-10066 GCA_027564795.1 Aphredoderus sayanus
TTCCGGTTCCTTTCCCCACAGAGAGGTGACGTTCCACGTCCCCAGAGCCAGCCTCTGCTGCCTGGGTCTGGTCCATCGAGGTCCTTGACCTTCACTGCCACCCATGTGACGTGGGTTCATCCCACGATTGGTGGACCCATAGGATGGAGAGGAGGTTGCCACGTCGCTTCTTTGGGCTGTGTCCGAGCGGGCTCCATGGAAAACCCGGCCACCAGGCGCTCGCTGACAAGCCCTCCCTCTGGGCCTGGCTCCAGACGTGGGCCCCGGGCTTTCTCTGGGCAGGGTAACTTTTCCTCTCTTGTTCGATTCCATGAGGGGTCTTGTGAACCATTCTTAGTCTGGCCCCTCCCTTGAGCCCACTTTGCCTTGGGAGACCCTACCAGGAGCACGAGGCTCCCAACAACACAGCTCTCAGTTTCACAGGGACTCACAAACCTGTCCAACACGATAAGGTGACAGGAATATTTCCATGAATATGAAAATTTTGTATTTGTATGTATTTGCATTACTACAGGTGTATACAGAATACAGTATCAAACAATGAGAAAAACAACTATTAAGACCCATGAAAAAAGATTAATTTTAAACAATCTTGAGATTACTGATGAACAGATTAATGTTGTT
The DNA here is from genome assembly GCA_027564795.1 of Aphredoderus sayanus. Lineage (NCBI taxonomy): Eukaryota > Metazoa > Chordata > Actinopteri > Percopsiformes > Aphredoderidae > Aphredoderus > Aphredoderus sayanus. The sequence continues at coordinate 625 of JAODUG010005320.1, forward strand.
AAAATCTTTGTGTTATTATTGTTTTTCTTCAAATTGAACTTTCCACAACCACGGTCCAAAGTTGGTCTGAGTGGTTGAAGTTATGGTGACAGACAAATGGTTTATCCAATCAAGTCACAAGATGTTTATGACAGAAACTGCCCTAAACAAACAGTTCCTATGGACAGCTCCCAGATGGACTTGTGAAACAATCCATCTGGCATGTCAGGTTAGGTCATATCATGCAATGACATACCTTTATGTCCATTGACAATAGCAAAGAGACGGTCTTTAATCATGTTTCTTGTTTAACCGAATAATCAGTAATTGTGTTATGTTGGCCAAACTGTTTGCAGTAGCCTAGCCTAGGCTATAGGCTAATGTGTCTCATAATCCTACTGGAGCGGGGAAGAACAGCTGCAATTTTGTGCCTGCTATCGTATAACCTAACCAGAAATAATACAGTGCTTGTGGATACATAATGATGGTTAACAAAACATCACACCCCTGTCGCTCTGTTCCATCGCAGCCACTGTTTCTACACAATATCCCTGTGCTGTGTGATCACTGCTGCTGTGCCGAGTTGAACAACAATAAGGCCCATTCACCCTTTAGTCGGAACAGCAAGGTAAGAGGTTGCTGTCACATCACCTGCAGTCACACACCCATATCACTTGACCTATTTGGCCTCTGGGTCTGATGGGAGTTAGTGAGCCTCTCATTGGGGCATATTTGGTCCCTTTAGGATACAGAATATACAGTACTTCCAGAAACACAAATAACACAGAACAATGAGGAAAGAAATTTACCATCATAGCATAATGGTAAATTATCCTTTATATATTTTCTATTTTAAATCTAAGAAAAGTTCAATAGACCCATAATGTACAAAGATGCCCTTAAAACACACTGTATTTTATTTAAGTACACAAAGCATCACTCTTTGTACTTAATATGGACAGAGACATATGTCATTTGATTCAAACATTTTTTAATAAAATAAACTAAATAGCCTTCCTATATTAGGAATATGAAAATGGAATTACTCTTTCTAATATAATTGATTTATTAATGTGAATAAATGTTAAATGCTAACTTAGGAACTTAGGAAAACTAGTCATTCTGTAACCTTTCCTTCAGAAATGAAAAACCACCACATCATGTTTAATAATTAAACAGTTTTTTTTCTGAAACATCAGATTTAAAAACACTACCTGAAATGATCATCATATATGCCTTTCTAAACCAGCTGTAAAACAATGCATACACCAATGGGTTAACAGTGGAATTTAAGTATCCCAACCAAGCAAAGGTTTCAAACAACATTGGTGGAATGGAAAACTGTATATAGGGGTCAACAATGTTACAAAGGAAATAAGGCAGCCAAAATGCAAGAAACACCCCCATAATGATAGCAAGAGTTTTGGTAGCCTTCCTCTGGGATTTATCTGCTACCTTTGCTGAAGCGACATTGGATGTGTATATGCTACGGGCCTGTTTCTTTGCCACCAAATAAATCTTCAGGTAAATACACAGCATGATAATTCCTGGAAGGTAAAAAGAAAGAATCGATGCAAGTATACTTGATACTTTGCCCAGAAACAAAATACATTCTCCTTCACAGGAATCATGACTGTAATATAACCCTTCAGATCCTAAAATAATGAGACTTAGAAATACTATTCCAAATCCCACTATGCAAGAAACACTCCAGCCGGCAAGAATCATAATGATCACAGAGTGAACAGTTATTTTAGATCTATACAGCAAAGGATGACAAATGGCATAGTATCGGTCAATAGATATAAAGGACAGATTAAGAATTGAGGCATTGCATAATACAATGTCAAAACTGGTGTGGATTTTACAGAACAATTCCCCTAAATACCAACATGTCTCTACACTTCTAATCATACTGGGTAACATGACTACTCCCCCTAACAGAAAATCAGCAACAGCCAGAGAAAGGGTAAGGTAGTTGGTTGGAGTGTGAAGCTGCTTAAAGTAAGATATTGCAAAAATTACCAAAAGGTTACCAAACACTGTTAGGAGGGCCGCTGCCCCCAATAGTATGTAGAGAGTGATGCGAATAGACAAGGGATAGACCGTCTTTACACATGAATTGTTCCTGGACGGGTAACAGAGTTCTGTGTCCATCTGTCTGATTGAAGAAAGGAATTATTAACATTTTAAAATTATTTTGGTTTACGATAAACTCTCTGTTTGACAGTCCAGCCAGAGAGGTTAGTAATAAATGATTCAAAGTAATTCAATTATATTAAAGTAATTCCCAACACTTTGACAAAGTAAACCCATTATCTTATCATACCACTGTTTGTGGTGTCTAACTCAATCAGTAACTAAATTAAATATTTTCTTATAGCTGTGCTTGCAAGTCAATTAAAGTAACTTTTTAGCATACATATTTGTCATTTTGAGTAGTTTAAATGGGTAATTATGCATATCATTATATTGTTTCCATCAAACTTAAAAAAGCACAGGCCAATAGGTTCAGTATTAAGGACGTCATCAATACCTCAGACACTGCAGCAAACATAAGCCTACCATGTCTCTAATGTTGTGGTGTTTGTACAGAAATCCAAATTGTAACTCATATAAACACATTGTGTTTAAAGCAACAGAACAACAAAACCCATTACTTATATCATTACATTTGAATTAATTACTTTCAATGACTGGACTGCTCATATCGCATTGTGAGAATGCAGTATGAAGACTACATTATTTAACATGCATTTACGTATTACATTGTTAGAATGTATCCCATAAATACTTAGCTGGACAGTTATTAATGAAATGGACAGACCAACCAACATTTAAGCTAAAACTATTACAAATAATTTAGACACAGATAAATTACACTGTTAAACATGATAAATATGAATTAGCTAACAGGCTATTGTAGTTTGATCTAAAAATTAATTATTTGAAAAATCTGCTCACACACTATATTTACCTCAAATGTAGAGTTGTCCAAATGTCCTTTGCTACCAGCACATTCTACCTTATATACTGAGAATTATTATATGACAGTCATCAATGATAGCAGTGTACCACCCCATGCCATACCCAGAGGTAAAGTAGTGGCAGATAGAAATATTTTAGCACTGTGGCTAGAGGCAATAACAAAGCCCATGGGTTTATTTTGACATCAGTTCAAGTTAATTGCATAACTTTAAAGCAATGCCAACTTCACTGTAGAAAAAGTTCTGCCTGAGCTTTTATGACAAAGTTCAAATAGAAAATGGTCAGACTGCCAACCCCCACTTGTTCTCTTTAGAACAGTAGAACATTTGTTTCTTACAATGTTTTGAGAATAATACAGTATCTAATTCTTCGCCACAGCCAATGCAAACACACCTGTGTCTTGAGAAATATGATGCCTAAATCAGCGCTCATTGATATAAGACCGACTATGATGCGCCGTTAAATGACGTGCTGAATAATGAATTAACATTATCGTTTAATATATTCGTGGCATATGGGTATGGTGTACATGTCGTGAAGTAACATAATCTTGTCAGTCCATATTTCACATTTATTCCAAAAGCCTTCGCCTTCTGCCTCTTATAAACTACAGCAGCCTACAATATATGTGATTGGACTGTACATCCAGAGAGTGACCAATAGGCACAATGACCATTCCCAAGAGCCTGGCTTTTTGTTTTTTTTATTTTACGGTGCTACGAACCTTCATTTTCGGAGTTACAAAACCAACCTGCGAGAGAATGCTGCCAAGTATCACGTGACCCGTAAGATCCTACCTAGGCGCAAATGTCTGAAAAGTGGGTGTTGTAAAGACAGCTTTGAAGGTTTCGCACTTTCAAACCGCAAGTTTCAACGTTTCAAAACTTTTTTTGCCAGCACAAATATAAAGATTCGCACTATCTAACTGCAAGTTTCAATGTTTAAAAAACTGTTTTTGCAAACATATGCGTCCCGTTTTTCAGAGTTTGAAGTTTTAATCTCTGAAAATGCGTTGGCGAAACACCTAAAACAAGGGATGAAGTTGTGTACAAGGAAAACTCAAATACAAAATAGTGTTTTCGGACATTTGAATTATTTTTCAGGCTTTCAAAAAAATGTTTTATTACCTTTCAAGGTTTCAAACCCTGAGTTTTGACTTTTCAAAATGTACATTTTTGGTTTCGAATCATGGCAGTATATTAACTCCATACTAAACTGGAACACAATAATGCCCTATTAATGTGCACTGTCTGGAACTTTAAACTACATAAAAATATTTTGTCCAGGTGCTGTTGTGATGTAATGACTTTTTTGCAGCAGTCAAGGCAGCAGAGATATTATTTCCCATTTTTTGTTAGAGACTTGAAGGTATAGTAAATTATTTGTCAGAATGCTTGCTAAATTAAAACTCAAATCAAAACAAAAACACCTCACCCTTTAATGCCAAACGGTAGTCCCTCAGAAGCTCCACACATTGAAAACGCATTGCGAAGGCTAGGATATTGTTGTTGTGTGCGGTCTACACAACTTTCTTTGTGTTTCTATTTACAGAGGCAAGGCTGTGTAGAAGTGCTGGATCATTTTTTTTAGCATGCACAGAGAACAGTAAAATAACGGGCTACGGGGATAAATTTGGTCAATTTGACAAAAAGTGTATGATCTTAATAATCGCTTACTATACCTTTAAGACCTATCTCTTCAGAATTCACCTTGGTACTTCTGCCACTAACCTACCTACATCATAAACTTTGTCTTGATCAAATTGCAAATTGGTCTGTGTTTGTTTGTGATTCACTGTTCATTCTCTTCCGTCTGTTCACCCCATCTCATTGAATGAATAATAATATTTGTCTTTTATTAATTTAATTTAAGGGGAAATCTGAGATTATTTGGAGCTTTAGAGAAACATTGCTTTGCCTGAAAACTCAGCACGTCTCTCTAATCCACAGCTTGCTCCCGCACCCTCCCTTATTTTCCATCAACCTCGCCAACAACTTTTTCAAATAAAGACAGATAGTCTATAAGACAGCAAATCGGGGAGACTTTAATGTTTTAGGGTATCACTATATACATATTGGGACACTTTGGATTGTCCCTTTAAAGTGTAATATGGTGATTCAAATCACAGACAATGGTGTATGGTGTGTGGACTAGTTTGGAAAGTATAATCATCTTCTCAATAGAGCACATTTGGATATATTGTATATTAATGTATTTTGATTACTATACAGAATACAGTATCATACAATGATGAAAATAACTCATGAAACACATTTAAACAATCTTGATATTACTGATAAACTGATTGATGTTAAGTCAATCTTAAAGTGTTATTATTCTTTGTCTCCAAATGTAACTTTCCACAGCCTTTATTTACCTTAAGAATATTAAGATGTAATTTACTCATTTTAAATGAATGTAAATGTTCTGCTAAACATTGATCACCTACAGTATGACAACATGTCCTTCTTAAACCTAAACAGTTTTAATAATTCAATAAACAGTTTATTCATTAAACAGTTTAATTTTTGAAATGTCAGATTTAAAGATACTACCTGAAATGATGACCATGAATGCCTTTCTAAACCAGCTGTAAAACAATGCATACACCAATGGGTTTACAGTGGAATTCAAGTAGCCCAACCAAATAAATGTTTCAAACAACACTGGTGGAATGGAAAAATTAATGTAGGGATCAATAACGTTACATATGAAAAAGGGCAGCCAAAATGCAAGAAACACCCCCATAATAATAGCAAGGGTTTTGGTAGCCTTCCTCTGGGATCTATCTGCTACCTTTGCTGAAGACACACTATTTGTGTTGTGTATACTACGGGCCTGTTTCTGTGCCACCAGATAAATCTTCAGGTAAATGCAGAGCATTATAATTCCTGGAATGTAAAATGAGAGAATTGATGCAACGATACCAGATACTTTACCCAGAATCAAAATACATTCTCCTTCACAGGCAGCATGTTTGAACTCTTCAGATCCTAACATATTGAGCCCTAGAAATATCATCCCAAATCCCACTATGGCTGAAACACTCCAACTGACAAGAATCATTATGATCACAGTGTGAACAGTTATCTTGGTTCTATACAGTAAAGGATGACAAATGGCATAATACCGATCAATTGATATAAAGGACAGATTTAGAATTGAAGCTGTGCATAATAACATGTCAGAACTGGTGTGGATTTTACAGAACAAGTCCCCTAAATACCAACATGTCTCTACACTTCTAATCATACTGGGTAACATGACTACTCCCCCTAACAGAAAATCAGCCACAGCCAGAGAAAGGGTGAGGTAGTTGGCTGGCGTGTGAAGCTGCTTAAAGTAAGAAATCGCAAAAATGACCAAAAGGTTTCCAAACACTGTTAGGATCACTGTTGCCCCCAAGAGTATGTAGAGAGTGATGCGAATAGACAAGGGATATATGGTCCTTGGACATGAATTGTTCCTGGACTCGTAACACAGTTCTGTGTCCATCTGTCTTAGAAAAGAGAAGTTTAAATGAATTAACATTAGACTGCACACGTTTTCACAGAGACTCGTTTTCACAGAGACTATCTAGTCCAGCCAGAGTAGGGAGAGTATAGAAAGGAATGATTCAAAGTAAATTCTTACATGAATATACTTCCAACACATTGACAAACCAAATCATATGTCATACCGGTGCTTGCAAGTATAGTAATTTAAAGTCTCGTTTTGCATTCAAATGCAATGGATGTTGCAGTAATACATTATTACCACACAGATAACAGAGTACTATGTCCATCTCTTTTAAAGATGAGAGGAATAACTAACACGTATTTTAGTTTAGAATCAATTATGCCATACTGATTGTCCAGCTATAGAGAAATTAATGATTTAAAGTAAATCCTTTACATAAAAATTATTACCAAATGTTCTTAGCTCTTCTTGCAAGAATAGTAAATTAAACATTTTGTCATGCAGTGTAGATCCATACATTACATACGTTTAAATTGGTCCATTATTAATTTTTTAGTTTTCTTTAAGCTTGAAAAGGCACAGATAAATAGATTGCATTTGAAGGAATATATCAGTAGTCAGACATTCAGCAATAATAAACCTACCATGTTAGGATTATATTGTGGTGTTTATTCAGAAGACAAATCTTAATTCAAGAAATCTGTTGTATTTAAAGCAATTGCAGGAGACAGACCACAAAAACTATTAATTATATAATGTCTTTACATTACTTACTGTACATCTGTTTACATGCAATGTGATCATGTTTAAACTATTTAACTTCTATAATATATTCACTCTGCAGAATGAAGTCTGGATTATTTAACATACATTCACCCATTCCACTACTGATAATGAGAATATTATCTTTTGTAATTCTTAAATTGTTATAATGTATTTATTGAAATAGCTCTTTGTTACAGCTCACAGCGCAGCACACTATATTTACCTCAAATGCAGAGTTGTCCAGATGTCCTTTTGCTACCAGCACAATACTTTATATACATTAGCATTTGACAGTCCTCAGTGATAGCAGTGTACTGCCCTGTTCCATTCCCAGAGGTACAGTACATAGTGGCAGATAGAAATCTTTTAGCCCTGTGGCTAGATGCAATAATAAAGCCCATGAGTATACTTTTCAGCTCATTTCTGAATTCTTTGGTGTGTTCATGATCAGAAAAGATCAGAGCAAGCAACATCCGACAGGGCCAATATGACGATAGACGGGAGAAGATGATTCAGTGTCAACATGTGGGGATTTACCTGTAGTTCATGTATCTTTATTAACATTGTAGTTTGTGTTATATTTCTATTCTAAATTAAAATTATATTCTAAATTACTTAATAATTCAAATGGGTGGCATTTATATTGCGCTTTTTCAGCCTTCCGGCCACTTCAAACCACATCACAGAATAGGCTCTCACTCACCCATTCACACACCGATGGCGATGTCTGCAATGCAGGCGCCATCTTTTCACCAGGAGCAGTTAGGATAAGGTGACTTGCTCAAGAACACCTCGACACGGTGAGGAGCGACTTCTCTATCACCTGTCGCCCGCACAAGTGACACTGTTGACTAATTGTTGGTGAGGTTGCATTGGATGCAGGGCGTTTTCATTATAGTGCTTGAGTGGCAAATATAGAGCACCCATAGTCAGACACCCATTGGTTAACTTAAATGACCAGCCGACATTGCCAATAGCAGAGAGATGTCAGTCAAGTACACATGCACACAATCACCGTACAGTATGGTGTGACAACTAGTTCGGGAATTATAATCTCTCAGTAGAGCACATTTGGTTATTCATTCATGTATTTACATTAGTATACAACATATTATACAATGAGGACAAAGAGACAATAAAAATGCTTCATTTTAAACACGCTTGATATTATTGATGAAGAGAGAACAGTTTTATAGTTTATTATATTTCAGAAATTTAAATTGTTTTTCTCTACATTAACTTTCCACAGCCTTTATTTACCTAATGAATATTAATATCTAATTTGCTCATTTTTATTTCAATGTATTTGTTCTGCTAAACATTTATAACATAGGGAAACATGTCCTTAAACCTTAAACGGTTTTAATCATTCATGAAACAGTTTCCTTTCTGAAATGTCAGATTTGAAGACACTACCAGAAATAATGACCATGAATGCCTTTCTAAACCAGCTGTAAAATAATGCATACACCAATGGGTTCACAGTGGAATTCAAGTAACCCAACCAAACAAAGGTTTCAAACAACACTGGCGGAATGGAATAATTAATAAAGGGATCAATTACATTACAGAAAAAAAAAGGCAGCCAAAATGCAAGAAAGACCCCCATAATGATAGCGAGGGTTTTGGTAGCCTTTCTCTGAGATTTATCTGCTACCTTTGCTGAAGCCACACTATTTGTGTTGTGTATACCACGGGCCTGTTTCTGTGCCACCAGATAAATCTTCAGGTAAACGCAGAGCATTATAATTCCTGGAATATACAATGTAAGAATTGATGCAAGCATGCCCGATGCTTTACCCAGAAACAATATACACCCTCCTTCACATACAACATGGTTGTAATAGAACTCTTCATTTCCCAAAATATTGAGCTCTAGAAAAATCATTCCAAATCCCACTATAGCTGAAACACTCCAACTTACCAGAATCATAATCAATGCAGTTTGATCAGTTATTTTACTTCTATACAGCAAAGGATGACAAATGGCATAGTATCGGTCAATGGATATAAAGGACAGGTTTAGAATTGAGGCAGTGCATAATAAAACATCAGAACTGGTGTGGATTTTACAGAACAAGTCCCCTAAATACCAACATGTCTCAACACTTCTTATCATACTGGGTATCATGACTACTCCCCCTAACAGGAAATCAGACACAGCCAGAGAGAGGGTGAGGTAGTTGGTTGGAGTGTGAAGCTGCTTGAAGTAAGAAATCGCAAAAATGACCAAAAGGTTGCCAAACACTGT
>JAODUG010005321.1:0-10065 GCA_027564795.1 Aphredoderus sayanus
GTGCACTGCTGGCACAACAAGGTGTGTGTTTGAAACCAGAGGACAACAGGAGGGTTAAAAGGAACAAAAAAACAACACAAATACATAAAGAAATAATAAATAAATAAATAAATAAATAAATACATTCAGCAATGCCAATTGAAAAACACACAAATCATACACAATCAGATGTCGCCGCCGTGTGGCCAAAAACTAGATTTCTGAGTACATTACGAGGGTTAAGGGCATCACGAGGGTTAAGTGAAACTTGGCTGCATTTATATGAAGAAATTGTGATGATGAATTTTTTAATGATGATTTAATTGAATTTGTCTGTAAGGACCAGGACCAGGAGGACACGGCCGCCGTGGTCCTGCCTTCCTCCGACCCCACAGCTCATCTCCTGCCTAACAAGGTGAAGGACTTCACGGCTTTCATCAACCTGGTGGACTTCTGCAGGTACGGTAGTAGTCACCACCTTCTCCTCAGCTGCAAAGCAGCATTTTTTACAACAAACGCGTAAATGGACAGTGGGTTCAAGTATAAAATGGAACCAGCTTAAACCCACTGAGCTGGGGTAACCATGTGGGGTCCTGGGGGCCCTGTAACACAACTACAGGGTGTATTTTGAATGTCACTCATGGTCCATACTCATGTTTTCTCTTATTCATAGTGAGCTGTTGCTGAATAAACACATGGAGTATTTCCAGTCTTGGGTTTACCAATTAAGCCATGAGCTCATTCTGCTCTCCATAAGAAACCCACTTGTCAGCGGCTTTTACAAGCTGCTGTCTGTCGCCATGAGAATCGCCAAGAGAATCAACTACTTCCAGGTACCGTCTCCCTGGCAACACGTTTTATCTTCCCCCATCTGTAGATCGAGTTGAATGATTTGACCGTTTTTGATTGACAAGTTGATTGCTTATGATTGTTGTTGAACCACACTTAATGCATTTAGGGAGGGAAAAAACACAGAAACTAAGGATATCTTCTCTCACTGTCTTGGAACAGGGAACGGGTGCAAAGAGCTCATCATTGCCCCAGACTGACGGCGTGAAAAGTGCCTGCTTTGCACTCTTCTCGAAATTCGGGAAAGAGGTATTGTTTATTTTGGATTTGCATAGGTATTGTTTATTATTTATATTTAAGTTAAAAAGAATTTGCTAAAATGTAGCTTTTGTTAAACCCCTCGACTTCTCCCTCCCTTACAAAGGTGCAATTACGCTTGAGCTAACAGTCAAGGAGCATGTAGATAGCTGATGGTGTGTGTGCGTGTGTGTGCATGTGTGTGTGCGTGCGTGTGTGTGTGCGCGTGCGTGTGTGTGTGTATGCGGTGCTCTGGCAGGTCTGTGTGAGGATGAAGCAGTACAAGGATGAGCTGCTGGCGTCCTGCCTGACGTTTGTCCTCTCTCTCCACCACAACATGGTGGCCCTGGACATGAAGGCTTACTGTCCTGCTCTGGAGGTGGGACCTTTGTTTTACTTCTTTATGGTCCCCCCACCCCAACTTTAAACCATGAAGTAGTGAAGATGCGTAAACACTGCTTGTGGCATTGTTTGTACGTGTGTGTGTGTGTGTGTGTGTGTGTGTGTGTGTGTATCTCTGTGTGTGTGTGTGTGTCCATAGACGGCCTTGAAACTGGGCCTAAGCCACGTCCCTCTGGCCAATGCAGCGCTGGACGCCCTGGAGGCCTGGGCCTCTCTCATCTCCCTGGAGACCATGCAGCCCTGCTATGCCAGCGTCCTGCCCCTGCTGGACCGATACCTGAAAACGGCCACCACCGAGGGTGACAGGACACACCAATGCTGGTGTTAATGTTAACAGAATTGTGGGCGGAGTCAGGCTCAGAGCTGGTTGTGGAGTTACACTTTAACCCTCCTGTTTTTTTTTTTATATAATATCGTATTTGGCCACCAGGTGGCGCCATCTGATTGTGTATGATTTTGTGTGTTTTTTTTTTTAAATATCATTGCTGTGTGTCTTTTATTTATTAATTAATTATTTATTTATGGTTTTGTTGTTTCAAACTCAGTGCACATCATATGTGTGTGTAAGCTGTAGAATTGGGTCATTTTGACCCGGAGGACATCATGAGGGTTATGAGCTGCTAACTGACTATTTAACCAATGAAAGTAACGTGCTGTCGCTTCAGAGAAGGACGAGAGTGGCTGGGAGGAGCTGTCGTCGCTGTCTGCGCGCCGCGAGAAAGGCTACAGTCGTCTGATGGCAAAGCTCTTGAAGAAATCCAAGCAGCTCACCATGGTAACAGAGGGACCCTTTTAATTAGCAATGAAGAAATAAATACGCACTAAAGAGAGCAATCAGGTGGCGCCAAACCAGCTAAACCAAGGGAGTGATTACAGGGGAGTGAGCATATTATCTGTGTCAGGATGGGAAAGGTTCATTTGTGTATAAAAATAAACTATTGTTATTTATATTTTGCTGTGATGTGGCTAGGGCAGGTACATTTCCACTAGCACAGTGCATCAACAGGGGCCAAGGTAATTAAAGGGATAAAGCACATCGGCCTCTAGGGAATAGGTTTTATTATTTAATGGCTTTTACCTTGTTTTCTGTAGCTGATGTTATTTAATTTATTTTAATTTAATATGTTGCCATTGTCAATTATTTTTGAAATGTTGTTAACTGTAAAGTACTTTGAGTTGCACATTGTGTATGAAAGGTGCTATACAAATAAAGTTTATTATTATTATTATTATTATTATTATTATTATTATTATTATTATTATTACAGGAAGAGGCTCCCGTTGTCATGGTGAGGCTCAGAGTGGTGAGGTTGCTGGGACACCTGGGGGGACAGCTGAACAGAAACCTGGTAACGGGTAAAGACACACTCAGTGTTTCTCACACCATCCGTTCTTTTACCCAAATACATCGTCAGTGTCATAGTGTCACCTGTGTTGTGCTCCTCAGTGGTCTCAGCCGAGGAGACGATGAAGACGTACGTTGCCTGGGACTCGGAGAGGCGTCTGAGCTTCCCCGTGCCCTTCTCGGACATGAAGCCCGTGGTCTACCTCGACCCCTTCCTGCCCCGCATCAGCGAGCTGGCTCTCTCCACCAGCGACCGGCAGACCAAGGTGTGTCTTCCCGATCGTGATTCCCGTGATGCAGACCACAGTCCAACTGATCATCAAGTAATCTTAGCATACACCGGTACAGTTCAGGTCGGTTCCTACAGGTGAGACTGGTGATCATTGGAGAACATGTTTTGTGGTTAAGAATCGCAGTTCAATGTCACATTGAGTCTTGCGCGTGCACATACAGTTGGAGAGCGGTAGGGGGCAGTAGAGGTGGGTCCACATTGAGCCAAAGACGGAATGTGACGGGTGCGATGTGTGATCCGATGCAGGTGGCGGCGTGCGAGCTGCTGCACAGCCTCGTGGTTTACATGATCGGGAAGAGCGCCCAGATGGTGGAGGGGCAGGACAAGCACACGCCCATGTACAACCTGCACAAGAGGCTGTTTCCTGTGCTGCTGCGCCTGGCCTGCGATGTGGACCAGGTAAGGGTGCCACAGCTGTTTGAGTTAAAGGCCCTCATCATTATCTACTTCCTAGTGGCCTGCTCGAGGCTTCACCAAAGATAACTGAACTTGAAAAGGAGAGTTTAAATATGCGATTTTGGAGTCTCAAGCTGAACTTTGTTGCCAGGTTACGAGGCAGCTGTTTGAGCCACTGGTGATGCAGCTGATCCACTGGTTCACCAACAACAAGAAGTTTGAGAGCCAAGACACCGTAGCCGTCCTGGAGGCCATCATGGTAGAAACGCCATTTTCTACCAGTCTCTTTCCACAGCTAAGACAAGATTGGCTTACTTTAATTGTGTGAACCTGTCTTAGTTACTTCTCTTTGTCAGCTGCAGGTAATGATAGTTCAGTTGTATAATTTATACTGCAGATACCAACCTCTTCTTTGAGTTTGAGACAATTAGATTAGACTTTAGATGCATAGTATGTTAGTTTTGGTGGCGTTGCTTGGATTTTGAATCGACCCAGGTTACGTTTTTGTGTACTAAACCAGTGTTTTCCTTCAGGACGGCCTGATCGACCCCTTGGACAGCACTCTGCGTGACTTCTGTGGCCGCTGCATCCAAGAGTTTGTGAAGTGGTCCATCAAACAAACCACCCCTCAGCAGCAGGCCAAGAGCCCTGCCAACATGAAGTCCCTGTTCAAGCGCATCTACAGCCTGGCTCTGCACCCCAATGGCTTCAAAAGGCTGGGGGCCGCCTTGGCCTTCAACAGCATCTACAGACATTTCAGGCGAGAGACTTCTTTCTCATTAGTGCTGCATGTAAATAAGCCCACTGATCTCTGTGGGGTTTTTTTAAGGGTAGGAAACACTGGAATGGTATTTCTATAAATGTCAGTTTATGTATTTGTTTTTGTAGGGAAGAAAACGCTTTGGTGGAACAGTTTGTGTTTGAGGTGCTGGTCATATTTGTTGAAAGTCTGGCTCTTGCACATTCAGATGAGAGATCCATAGGTAATGTATTTTATCCAGATACTGTTACATTGACTTAAAATACATACATACATACACACACACACACACGCACACAATTCATTTTTAACTCATACCCTAGAAAATCTGCTGCGAAACTATTCAAAGTGAAAGTATTGGAAGGTCAGATTCCTTCCTTCCTTCTGTAGGAGTAACAATCACTGCTGATTTGTGAGATTTCTTGGTTACAAACAAACTGCTGATTGAGGGCTCAGGACCAATCAGATTGTTGCAGCGCTGATGCATGTTTTCTCGTGCTCAGGCACGTTGCAGCATTGTGGCAGTGCTATTGATCACCTGAAGAGGATAATTAAACGCAAAGCGCCCGGTCTCAACCAGAACAATGCAAAGAGGCGCATTCCAAGGTTGGTGCATAACTGCTCCTTGTAATTCTTGGAAACGTTTAAACTGTATTCATTGTAAGTCACGTTGGGTGACGGTGCCTGATAAATGACATACTTTGTAACGCAAGTATTTACTGTACTGTATGTTGTGTGTCCTCACTCCTGGCCTGTCCTCCTTCAAGGGGCTTTCCCGCCGATGAAAAGGTGTGCCTGTCACACCTGGTCCTGTGGCTTCTGGAGCAGTGTGGGCGACCCCACACAGAGTGTCGGCACAAGTGCATGGAACTCTTCTATGAGTTCATTCCCCTGCTGCCAGGTGAGCACTGGTGCCCCTACTGTGGCTTCCATCCATCTTCAACCGCTTATCCGAGGTCGGGTCACGGGGGCAGCAGCTCCAGCAGGGGAACCCCATAGCCGAGCTTCTTACCCTATCTCTAAGGGAGACGGCAGCCACCCTCTTGAGGAAACCCATTTCATACATGCGATCTTGTTCTTTCGGTCATGACCCAACCTTCATGACCATAGGTGAGGGTAGGAACGAAAATTGCCCGGAAGATCGAGAGCTGTGGCTTCCAACATTTTATTTTAATTTAGCGACATCTTAAGGCTTAGAAGGGTATTGCATAAGATGTGGTGTCATTAAATGTATAGTAAGCGTTTGCAAGCAAAGTTTTTTTTTAATACTTTTTGTCAAATATCTCCTAACCCTACGTGTGTGTGTGTGTGTGTGTGCGCGTGCGGCAATCTTGTAAAGCACTTTGTGTTGCCTGAAGGTTAGAAAAGCGCTGTATAAATGCAGTCTATTTACCATTCGCCATTCAGGCAAGAAGTCACCGTCCCAGTGGCTGGAGGGGTTGCTTAAGGAACAGGGCATGGGCTTCCTGGTGTCCCAGTTTGAGGGCGGGGGCCTGCTGTCCCAGCCCACCCTTAGGGACCTTTCAGGGCCCTTCAGCGTCCGAGCCACGCTGCAGTGGATGGACCTGCTGCTGGCTGCTCTGGACTGTTACAACACCTTCATCGGCCTGCACATCATCAAGCCTCACCACATGATCAGTAAGGGCCTGCACATCATCAAGCCTCACCACATGATCAGTAAGGGCCTGCACATCATCAAGCCTCACCACATGATCAGTAAGGGCCTGCACAACATCAAGCCTCACCACATGATCAGTAAGGGGCTACTGGGTCGTAAGCCCAGTAAACAGGGCAGGGTTGAGAACATCGCCCTCTTTGGGAGGTCATCCCTCCTATGAAGCGAGGTCAATGGAGGCTTGTCTGTTGTCAGCATGAATTGTGTAGGACAGGACACGAGTCTCAGTCAGAACCATAACAAATGTGTTGCTTAAACATTTTAGTTAATACATTATTGTCTGTCAGTGTTTGATTACACGAGGAGAAAACAAATGATACCGTATCTACTGAGTATTGGCAAGTGCCCTTGACAGTAATGCTCTCTGTGGAGGCCATATCTTCTGTATAAACACCTCAACAGCAACCCTGTGTTCCGTTCCCAAGGTTCCCGGAAGCAGTCCAGCTTCCTGAGTGCTGTAGGGTTCTTCCTGAAGGAGCTGGCGACCAATGGGCTGGCGGCAGCAGAGCGGTGCTTCACCCTGGGCCAGGGGATGTCCCACTTCAGCCCCAGGGAGGTGGAGCAGTACAACTACAGCAAGTGCACCATCATCGTCCGCCTGCTGGAGTTCGCCACCATGATCCTGGTCAAATGTGACCAGGAGTTCTGGAAGGTGCTGTTTTCAAGTGCAGACCCACCCCTTCCCCCCCAAAACAATCCCCCATAATCCCCTCTGTGCTTGGGCTCACCGTCCGCTGTCTCCTTCGCAGCTCCTGGAGGAGGACGTCTTCTGCAGCGTGTTCTTCGAGCTGGGAGCGCTTGCCGTGTGCCAGCCGTCGTGTGTGGGGTTCAACACGGCAGACGTAGAGGTGATAAAGCATCTTCCGGAAGTGTGCGTGCCTCTGCTGAAGGCCCTGATGCCTTCGCCGTATCGCGCCCGTCTTGAAGACAGTCTGCGGGCCAGAATCACCCGTAAATGGTACACCGACGCCCGTCCTGGGCATTCTTACTCCCCAGTTCCTCAGATGGAAAGTGCAGTAAGCCCTCATAGCAAATCCGTCACATTCTTATATGATGTCGGCATATTAACACTGGTTTTGCTTTGTTGTTTTATTTATTGAAATGCTACATAGTATTTTGCTATTGGGAAGCTTACTGCCTCTATGAAATAATGCTTCCCAATGTGTTCCGATGTATCTCACAGCCTTTCGTGAGTTCACCTGTTGCAAAATCCTTATTGCAGCTAAACTAAGATTGCAAAGATTGTGTCATGCGACTTTGAATTATCTATGAACCAGAACACCACGAAGTTTATACACTTTATTTTGGTCACTGACATGATTTCCTGGGGCAAATATTGACTGGGGAATTGACTGGTGGGGGCATGCACTGTAAGGCTTCAGCTCTCTGTTTGGTCTCCAGTGTGGAGGACCTGTGTGCCATGGACCTCTACAATGCCAGTGATCTGGCCAGCCACGACAAAATGGAGATGATTCTGTCTGCCAGCAAACAGATGCATAAGGCGGGCCTCCTCAGCGCTGTTCTGCACAGTCAGGTAGTCACGGCAACAACCAAACAGCAAACCACCACATCAAACACAAATTGCTTCACCAGAGACGTTGTATAGAGGAGACGGACCACTTAAAGAATCCTAAATAGAACTCATGGGAGTTTGACTGGTGATTGTTTACCGGTACATGCAGTTTTTAATCTTCTGGTGACCATTGAAAGTGCAGATGTAGCTCTGTCCCCATTAATTTAGATAGGGGCCTAGTCTCGTCCAAAATAACTGCTTGCCAGTGTTACCAAGATGGCTACTGAGTGGCCAGACTTGTGTGTAAGGACTTGGACATTACCAAGATGGCTGCCAAGCGACCAGACTTTTCTGTTTAGGACTTTTCTACTGCTCAGCCTGTGTCCCAATGTTGTTTTTACTTCTCACCTCACTCAGGACGGAGCCTATGCCCAGTCGCTTGGCTCCACGCTTCTTATGGCGGTGTACAAGGGCATCGCCCCGGGCCAGGACCGCAACGCGCTCCCCTCCCTGGACGTCAACAGCAGGAGGCTGGCCGACGGCCTGCTGCAGCTGGCCTTCTCCCTCAGCCAACAGGTTAGCGCTAGATAGCTCAAGCTATGTGCTGAGTTAGCTCTACGACACTGAGGGAGGCAGCTTAGCGCTAGCTAGCTCAGGCTATGTGGTGAGTTAGCTCTACGACACTGAGGGAGGCAGCTTAGCGCTAGCTAGCTCAAGCTATGTGCTGAGTTAGCTCTACGACACTGAGGGAGGCAGCTTAGCGCTAGCTAGCTCAAGCTATGTGCCGAGTTAGCTCTACGACACTGAGGAAGGCAGCTTAGCGCTAGCTAGCTCAAGCTATGTGCTGAGTTAGCTCTACGACACTGAGGTAGGCAGCTTAGCGCTAGCTAGCTCAAGCTGAGTTAGCGCAACGACACTGAGGTAGGCAGCTTAGCGCTAGCTAGCTCAAGCTGAGTTAGCGCAACGACACTGAGGGGCATGGTCAAATGTTTGAGGGTATCAAAAGCAACTTACTGAGGGTAAAGTATTAAGGAACAGGTAGCGTTTAAAAACCTAGGTAGGCTTGGCATGTCGGGGATCAAACCCAGCCCTTTCTTTCACCTGAGACAAGAAGACCACACTAGATGAGCTTACACAGCCGCCATCTTCTGTTTTCCTTCCTCATTGGCTCCTCGATCATTGCCTCCACAGAGCGAGCAGCTGGTGGAGCTTCTGCTCAACACCATCACGCTGTCTGTGCCGCTGTCCGGCAGACGCGGGCACAACTTCCTCACCTTCTCCCACGGCGAGTACTTCTACAGCCTCTTCCAGATGACCGTCAACGCCGAGCTGCTCAAACATCTGGACACCACCGTGCCGCGCCTCATGAGGGCTGCCGCGCTCAACCCCAGCATGGTAGGGTGTCACCACTGTTTATTTACACAGTAGACCCAGCATGGTAGGGTGTCACCACTGTTTATTTACACAGTAGACCCAGCATGGTAGGGTGTCACTACTGTTTATTTACACAGTAGACCCAGCATGGTAGGTTGTCACCTAATCTGACATTGTGAACACCTGATGTGACTTTTCATCCTCGTCTGGTCCCATCACTGTCAGGTGAGCGTGCTGCTGAACGGCATGCTGGACCACAACTTCCGAGAGCGCTCCATCCGGAAGGCTCAGGGGTGCCACCTGGTGGCGCAGGTGCTGAGCAGCTGGGATAGCCTGCAGCCGTGGTGGAGGGCCAGCACTGCCACCCCCGAGAGCAAAACCGCCACGCTCCTGCTGCTCTCCAAGCTCCTGCAGGTGCGCTGAGCTAGACTCTGGTAGCTTTTGTCTTGCTAGCTAGCGGCTAGAAATGTAGTTGCTCGTAACGGAAACTAGTTTTGTAGCCGGGGTGCAAATAAAACGGCATTACACTTTCATGAATCAAATGATTTAATGTGGATTTTTATATCATCTTCATCTCTAGCAGGGTGCGATACACCTTTAATGTTGAATGTATTTAGTTGATTTTCATGTCATATCTGAAAGCACCATATTTCTATTGTTACTGCGTTGGTGATCTTTTTTTAATGCTGTCCCATCACCAGATCGATGCCTCTGTATGCACCAATGTCCAACACGAAGCATTTAAAGAGGTGTTTTCAACATTTACCACACTGCTTGTCGATGTGACTCTACCACTGAACCTCAAGGTAAAGGGTCTTCTTCAGGATATCTTCCCTGTGCTGTTTTTTTTCTTATATTGTTTTGCCCGACTTGGCTCCTGCATGAAGCATGAAACTGCCAGGTTTCACTACCTAGAGCAGGCCGAGCACTACTGCTGCACTAGTTCTTGCCAGTTCATCACTACTACTACATCACTACTTGGCATACCATAAAAACATATCCTAAACCTTTTATATATCCCTTGTGATGACCTTAAAATATAGTCTTGAACCACCAGGCGGTGCCATCTGTGTATGGTTGTATGGTTCTTTTGATTTGTCATTGTTGTGTGTATTTATTTATTTATGTATTCATTATTTCTTTATGTATTTGTGCTGTTTTATGTGCCTTTTAACCCTCGTAATGTACTCGTAATATAGTTTTTAGCCACACGGCGGCGCCATCTGATTGTGTATGATTTGTG
>JAODUG010005322.1:0-10065 GCA_027564795.1 Aphredoderus sayanus
CATTCAGGGACACATTATTCTATTTCTGTTAGTCACGTCTGTGAAACATTTTTAGTTTATGTCTTATGGTGTTGACTCTTTTAGTGTTCATACAAATATTTACACACATTTCTATGAAAGACCCAAATAAAGTGCCTATGACAGGCACTGGACTACTTAATAGCTGCTTCCACAGTCCCACAAAAGTTAGTTGGAAAAAACATTACCCTCTCTTGAAATTCAACAACAAATTGAATTATTATAGTACATATTGAATTGAATTTAAATTGTCATCTTGCAAGTACAGAGGTGAAATTATGATACAGCTACAATAAATCAAAACTTGTACTTGGAGATTAGGATGAATCGTACAGGCAGCATGAAATGTGAAAATACTTGAATGTTATTTTAGATTAGATAGTGTATTAACATCCTGCCAGCCTGCTGGGATTCCTTTTCCTTTATATATACTGAAGAAGTAATCTGCATGCTCAATAATCAGTGACAACTGTTAACAACGAGTGTTTTATTTGCTTACAAAAGTGAGAGACAATCCAAGTGTGTACACACGCAATACAATATACATAAAAAATAAAAAAGTTATATTTATTTTAAGTACAGAAAAAAAAAAAAGCATACAAACGCATAATACTGATATGGGATATTTGACCCAGAGTCTCTCTATTTCAATTCTTCCAAACAATACATATGCTTGAGGGTAGACCGTGTAGGCCAAAAGATAAGTTGGTGATATAGCCTATGCTAAATTCTATAGTTTTGTACAATAGTACATTTCTATAGTCACTTATCCTAAATAGTGGTGCTATGCGGTTCTACTTCGAGGACATCTCCACAGCTGTAGCTTCCTCTGCTCCGTTGACATCGTAATCTCCCACTGGACCGCTGACCAGCACTTTCATGCGCTCGGGGAAGTCGCTGAATTTCGGGTAGAGCAGGAAATCGTAGATGAGCGCTGCTGCCACACCTCCACACATTGGCCCCACCCAGTAGACCTGCAATGGATAACGTAGATGAGCGCCATCGATCACAACACTTTTTTTTTTAATGTTTAACAGAACTCTACCAATCAATTGTGTCAATACAAGCATGCCCCGATAAGGTGCACCATGACAATCGTCGGGCTCGTCAAAAGACAACAGAGATGCATTACCTATTAACTACATTAAGAGATGTGAAAAAGGCTTTTGCCAGTCACTGAGTTATCGAAGTATTTAGGCTTGACATGTAATAGCCTCATGCAATTACATGAGGTATGTGGAAAAATACAGGGGGCTCATGTGCCCTCCCCTCTGACTTACCCAGTGGTTTGTGAAATCATTCATGATCAAAGCTGGACCGAAGGAGCGTGCAGGGTTGATGCCGCAGCCTGTGTAGCTGATCTGAAGGCCAACAGAGAGATGACATGAGATGTACTGCAGCACTGGCTAATCATTTGCAACCCTACTTTGTTATAGCATGAACATGTACATTAATAGTGTGTTGCTAAAGTCAACATTTGGATTAGCATTAAAACAGTGTATCACAATGGACGATCTACAGGCACACTGCAAAAGCAGTTTCCTAGCCTCACTAGGCTCCTCTGGGCGTTAATGTATAGTATTGTGCCACTTACAGCTGCCAGATGCCCCAAGCAGACTGAGAGGCCAATGGCCAAGGGCGCTGAGCCTGTGACATCACGCCGCCTTTTATCAGTGACTGCAATGACACACAGAACCAGTTGGAAGGTTGCCAGGAGCTCTATGCCGACGCCTTGGCTGGGTGTGACGCGGTTGAGCTGCAGTGAGGAGGGAAGCCAAGAAAACAACACTTGGTTCAGTCAGTCAGCATCACATTTCTCACCGGCCCGCGGACTCGCGCTCCTAATTTGGCCGCGAGGTCCGAGACCAATTTGGCAGACCCTCTCTGACCATTCAGATGGTGCATTCATGTCTCATTTGTGGAAGCCTTTTATCAATGTTACAATGTGGTTGTCGCGGCTGCGCCATCATGTGTGCATGCTTGATTACAGTCACAGCCCCGGCAGGGAATGAGTTAGGTTAGTTTAGAACCCAGCTGTTAGCATGACACATTTTGAGCTTTAAGCATTTAAGCTCCACAACACGCAATATTTACATTGAGAAGAAGCTGAACATCACATTATTGTAATATATATTTTTTTAACTTGTTTTAGCTGATATTTTGGAATTGTTATACGTTTTTATTATTATATATATATATACATTACTACTAAACATAGTTTTAAATTAACAACTTTACAGTTATTTGCATTTAATCCATCCTCTGATGAATGCATTTCAAAAACCGCCTTTAATGACTTTCATTTAAGTTTTTACTGTAAAATGTGTGTATATGTATTTTGGATGCAGAATAGTTTCAGCATATACATTGCATGTTTACAAATAAAGTCCTTCACTTACAGCGTTGACCCCCAGCGCAATAGACTGATTCCCCGTATCTGGACGTGCTCCATACACAATGCCACTAGCCAGGGCTGATCCCAGCATCTGAGCCACAATGTACATGATTGCCTTGAAGACACTTATTTGGCAGCTGGCGAGCATGCCCAGTGTAACTGCCGGATTCAGGTGCGCCCCACTGATATGGCCTAAACTCTGGGCCAGCGTAGCGATGGCCAGTCCAAATGTCAGCGAGACTTTCACCTCCTGGTCTGGGTCGGTGTTGTTCGGGTTCCCGATGGCTGCGGAGATGCTGAGGTAGATGAAAAGGGTCATGCCGACCAGCTCAGCCAGAACGGCCCTCCAGAATGGCTTGCTTTTGAATTCTCTCATGGTGGCTGAGTGGCAGCAAGACCTGTGGTATCCTCTGTAAAGTGTGCAGTCCAAAACTCAGCAACAGGCTGCAATATATAAGGCTGGGGCTGTTTCTGCTCAGGGGGCGGGCTTTTAAACAGTGAAAGAGAAGGCCACACTGAATTAACAAGAAACCCAAAAGGCTACTCTCCCACTTCCCACCCTCCTCTCTCCCATTTTCACAGCTTCCCGAGACACCACTTTTTGCTCTTTGGACTTCCGGGAATAGTGGAATTGTACCTGAAAAACCAGAGGAAATGTCTTCATTCATTACTGTTGTTGGACTGAGTGGTGTGTCAGCAAATACCATTTTGGTTATATGTATACATTTATAAAATGCATAATTTATTTTTGACTTTTGCACACCAATATACTTTACAACAGGCATGTAATACTGCAGCTGGAAAAGAGTGCATGTAAAATGGTTAATTTATCCATGTTATTGCGCCATCATTATTTATCATTATCATCATTCTCACTGACGGGATATACAAGACACCTCCCTAATGTTCCCAACATTGTTGTTCCCACCCTGCCGGCTACAGAGCAGGGTTGAACAGTCATGCAATGTCGCCTGTGTGATCCGAGCTATATAGAAATGGACTGTTGTGGTTCATTTTAAATTATAGAACATATTTTTTAATTTGCATTTATTTAAAGCAATGAAGCACAAACTGAATGTTTCAACATTATTATGTTAAATATTATGAATGGATTTGACATTAGAATTAAATGAGAATTTTTGGAGCAAAAGTAAATCACAAAGTAAAACGCCAAATTTGGGGAAAGTTCATGACAGTCACACCTGACCTCCAACTGAGTAGTGTGGGAAGACAAACAGCAGGACTGACAGGACAGGACAAGCATTCTGAATAATTGACCTTTAGAGCATGTGAGCATGGCATTATATTTTTAGAATTATTTCTCTTCATATATTTTAATTGATTTGTTATTTGCAGGTATTTTTCTGAATAAACTGATTCAATAACTGACACGCCTAGTTCCTTTTGCTGATAATAGGCTACTGATAATTTAACTTCTTTCACACTTTTGAGCCTTGCTAGTATAAAATCTAGAATATCATTGTTCATCGAAGTGTAGAAAGGTTTTCTAATTCATAGATTTATCAGTGCTGATATGCCTAGACTATTGCAGGGAAATGTTTGCATTCTTTAATTTTGTCCAATATTCCATTAGGTTTAGTGAGAATGGTATGCACCTTGGTCAGCAATTATCTTTTAGAGATGCTGTAGGTAGGATAGGAACTGTCTAAACTACCAACTTCTATAGGTTTAACACTTGAGTAATGTAAGGGGTGAATGCCCTGCTTAAGGGTACATTGTGGAGCCAGCAGATTGACATTGTCCAGGGCTACACGTTTAGCCTACTCCCATTCTATTCTCTCACTTTAAATTGAGAAAGGATAAAACCATGTTGGCATGTCGTCATAAACACCAAGTTTATCTTTTTTAGTTTACTTCTTTCTAGTTTACTTTGGTTCAAAGGTCAGTAGGTTGTTTATACTAGTATATTGTGTGAATAATGCTTTGACACATTGAGTACATCTTAAAGTTTCCCAAAAAAGGTAGACATATGGCGTTACTACTATTAAGACATTTAAACAATTACAAAATCACAAATATTTCAGAGATTAGAGAAGTTGAACACACAATGACAAGCATAATAGATTACATGTTGTATTACACATTATGGGATGTATTGACAGTGACATTGCATGCCAAATCTATGACAATCTACTTTACATTACATCATTAAACTCTAGAGAAGAACAATGCTGTAACTATGGAGGCCCCTAATGGGTCAGCTACTTAAACAAGCAGCTAACCAAGGCACCACACTTTGAAAGACTAAAATAATGACATGCCACTTAAGTCTCTGACAGCACCTTTCATCTACGGAAGGAACTTTTGCTTTGCACTGTTGTTGTTGAAATGAGTATTGTTTTGACTGAAAGTACTTTAAAAATGCAAAGGTGCTCTATAAATAAAGTTTGTTATTATTCTTACAGTACATTGCAGGCTGTCATGCATTGTGCAGATGATTCAAGTCTGGGCAAATGTGTATTTCACTATACACATAATATATAATATTAATATACAGATATACAACGTAGCTGACAGAAAGTCACAGTTACGGTCAGTGTCGGACCGGGACAGATATTCAGCCTGAGAATTTGAGACGAACAGGCCTTTTGTTTTGTTGGCGGGGGGGCCTGGAATGGACCGGCCATTGGGAAGTTCTCCAAAACCTCCCGATGGCCAGTCCGCCCCTGGTTATGATACATGGAAAACTTATATTAAGACCTCTTTATTTTACCAGGATTTAACACCCATGTCTTTTATATTGTATCTTTGAGTTTCTATTCAGCTGTCAGTTTTAGTGGATCCTGAAATGTGGTTTAAAGGAATGTGAATCATCAAACATACTGTAACATAAACATAGCATAAAGGTATTTTTATGGATGGATGGAGTCTTTTCTATGGATATGATCATTTATTTTATTATTAATATTAAGAATTGTGTTTAGATAAAATGTGCCGTTGAAAGGCTTTGGTATTTAGAAAGTGATGATTGAATGATTACCACAAAAACATTACGAAAATGAAAGAGCTCCTCAAACAAATAAATCTGCTTCAGTTTTAATATATAGGGAGACAGCAGACAAAATGTCAGAATGTCTTTACACCTGACTTAGTTATATTTTAAGACAACCAGTGTTATAGCAATTCCCTAAAAGCCAGGATGAACTATATATTAGAGCTCTGCATATGTGTTTTGGCTGATGGGTTACCAAACATAATGGTTAAAGGTTGAGGAGCATGGTCAGCACAGGGATCCAGTGACCCGGGGAACTGTTTATGACAGTTGAGAACTCATTTTACTAATTGCTCAAATCTATCTAATTGGTTCATACAAATTAGTATTGTGGGGCATTTTGGGTTCAAAGGAATATTCCGCTGACATATTATGCTCAAATTGTTTAATACCAAAACATATATAGTATGTTCGTAAAACAAACTTATAAGATTATATAAAAAACACTCAAAAGAGAAATCTCAAAGACCTGCAAGGCTGACTGGTTTGTTTCCAAAAGAACGTTTTGATTGAGGATATAAAGGGAGGCCACTTTTCACAGTGACCTCACACCGACAAGGACAGGAATTTAGCCACAAGCGTGTGAAAGAAGGCACAGACAATAGATCTGTTAAGGTTTGCAGGCCTCACATTAGTTTTGTGTTTAACTGTTTAACTGTATTAACGTGTGTTTAACTATTAACACGTCATAGACCAAGCCCCTCCCCCACACGCACACACACGCTATTTCACATTTATATACACGCACATAATCTCTGATGAAGACACCAATCAAACCACAGGAGACAGGAGATGTCACATTCACTTTCAGATGCCAATAATGAGGCTTCTGTGGTTTAATGAGAGGTCCAGGCCAGAGCAGCATCACTGGGCTGACCCAGACAGTACCATCAGTTATGTAACCATAACAACCAATCCCAAAATAAAGATGTTTGACCCAAATTGATTTATAGAAAAACCAGAGTGCCCTTGTGGTACACAGTATAAGGATCCATTCATGTCTAAGATCCTTCAATTATAATTGTGTATGCATCACTTTAATCCTTTTTAAAAATTTGATGTGAAAGTTGAACTTTGACATCACAATCTGGTATTACAGATTCACAGATACTTTCCCCTGTAAAGTTATATGTTTTTGTTTATAATGGATGTGGCATGGCTGTTAAGATGTAAAGCATCAGTACCCCTAATGTGTCTCTAATGCCTTTAGTCTTATCTGACTTCCACTATATGGAAATGTAATCAGGCTATAGGGTGAAAGCCACTATAGGATATCCTCTTATTCTGCATGTGACAGGATAACATGCCCTCTTTGACAAACAGCAGCAGTGCTATATCAATAAGCTCATCCATGTGAAGGCCTCAATGGTACTGCTCAAATGTCTTGTCACACATGTGAATGGAAAAGTGTGTGTCTGTATAGTTTAAGTGTAATTATGCTATATTCAAACACCTCCAACAAGTGGCATATTAAATCCCCTTAATCTTTGTAAAGGCCAAATTCTTTGGAACTGGCTTGCTTTGTTTCCGTGCAATTACACGTCTTATCTTATCTTAACTTTAAACATTAACAAATTAGTCTTGGAATGGATTTTGACACACATTGCAGATTACTTGCAGGCTGTTTAGGGGCTTTCTAAAGGAGACAGTGGATGAGGTTTGGCAAGATGTATGCCCTTATTCATCTTTCTTGGTGTAAAGCAATGACCACACCCACATCTGAGCATGCTTCACAGTAGCTGTTGTCCTAAACCTAGGTAACACCTCACCCCAAATGTTGGGATTGGGAGAAATACATGGCTTTTATTAGGGGAACAAATTCCCTTAATTGTTATGGTTGGCCTCTGGCTTTTTGTCCATTTCTTACCATTGCAAAGATTACACGCTATCCAATAATTGGTGTGGAGCATTTGCAATGGGATCCTCCCAGAGATTGGTACATATCTTCTTGGTGAGATCACCAAGGAGGATTTGCCACAAGTAATGGTGAATAAACAAAATACAAAGCTAAGTTAATGTTAAATATCACATTCCCAAGCAATAGTATGGTAATAACGTTATTACTATAAAGTGATACTGGGGTAGTATAAAAGTATGATGCCTTTAGACCATTTCTCATATTTTACAATTACATATTCAAATATGATATTAGGTAGATTTGTGGTGTCCAGTATTGTGCAGAGAGTGATAGTGCTAGGCTTAAGATAACTGCATTAATCATATCAGTTTATGATCTGCTAGCCTTCATTTCACGTCCTTTGCAACAACGTACCGCCAGGATAAAAACAAGTTTATAAAATAATAAAACAGTTGATAAATAAATGGACTTTGTACTTTACAGGGATACTGAACTTTTCTCAACTCTCCCGCTGTCCTAAGGCATTTCAGCAGACTACCAGCAGAGGGAGCCAACTGCGGAATGTCATATGTCCGTGTTGTGGTTGGCGCCCGCTACTGGCGAGTGCATCGGGTCATTTTGACCCATAGGACAGTGGGAGGGTAAATGTTGATGTTTGGCGTTCATCCATTAATACTCCAGAATCATCCATTGTTCTCAACACAGTATACTTCTGCAGTGCAACTTATGCAATTTAATCCAAAACATTTATACTTTATATCTTAACACTGAACAGCATTCTAAATGATTGATAGTATGGTACTCTATAGTAACTTGAGACACATTCTATGTTTTTGTATGGTTTTTGAGAAACAATGGAAGTGAATGGAGAAGTTTCCGGTCCAGCGCCTACCTCAAACTAGGGGTTATCCTGCTGAACATCAGTGTGATGATTTAATATTGAGGTAAGGAAGTTACAGAGTCACAGGGTTAACGGGAGTACAATATCCCTTTAACAGCTTGAGAAACCCCATTGGTTGAAATCACCATTCATACGTGGCTTTGTTTACCTCCCAGCAGCTGAATACATAGCCAAACATCTAAGGTTTGACAGCTTGCTATTGCTTCCTTACAGTTTCACATGTTAAACAGGATCCAAGCAATGGTCATTGTATTCTGCTGTGGAACGGAACATCTCTCCTCATTCCAGACATAACTCATCTAATCACCATGATGTGGGTTGGTGGCCTGTGAGATGAAGCCGTTACACGCACTTTTGCTCACGATATAACTGTGGGAGCAGACTGATGCCTCCCATTCCAACAGACCACAACTTAAAATAATTTATGATGATCCCAGTAAATGCTTCAACCTCAGATATGGTGCAGAAACTTGGTTTACCAGGAGCCAAGGCAATTAAGGATATAAAATGAGTTATTATATTGTAAATCGTAGCAAGGCCTCCTTCTATAGGCACTGGGGGATTTGCCTCATGCATGCTCTGACCATCTTTATGGCAACTCCAAAAAACAACTTCTAGGGTCTTGAATAGCAGGTACCAATGTCTCGGGTGATTAGCTCCCAATAGCCATTTCAGACCAGTTTAACATATGTAACTATGTGACCCTGAAAGGCTAATTTCTCATTTGATGCATGTATACAAAGGAACATGACGAAGATTAGCAGGTCTAATCTGTATAAATTACAGATATTAATTTTCAAAATCATAATAGCATTGAAGGTGATTTTGGCACCTGTAAAAAATGGCTATGAATATATTGCATACATAGTAGTATAGTAGTTTGTGTATAACTGGCATCACAGTGACAATATTGTAATTTAAACTATTATTCATAAAAAAAAATGAAAACATAAATAAAATTAAAATAATGGGTTATTTACACCACATACCCATGACAGTGATTTAAATCAGACAGGGTCACAGCTAAACATAAGCTCTGTGTGACACTCTATGGACTCAGGCAGTCATGGGGAAATACCAGACAAACCCTTCACCACTAAAATGGCTTTCTAACCAAAGTAATGCTACTCGGTAGGAGTTTAACTATGCATTTAGTAGGCCTCATGATGGATCTTGCACTTGCTCATTCCTTACATTTTTTACAGTTGTGATGATGACTAAAGTAAAGAGATGATATACAGTATGATATTATATAAATGAATCTCCACAGGCAGAGACCTGAGGGAGTTACGTGTCTTGCATGAAGATCAGCAGGCCAGGTGTACAGTGTAGTATAATTGTCACGTTTTGCATTCTTGCTATAGTCAGACACACACTGGCTTTATCATCAGGCTCTTACTCTCTTTTTACTGTCTCTGCTGACAGTGTGCCAAAGGTTAATGAGTCATAAGGCATACAATATTCAGAGGTTTTGACATCATGGGCTTTTAAAGCTGCAGAGTTCATACCAATAGCCATTGTCTAAACAGAGAGGGGCACTCGCAATTGACCTTACGCCGAATGCATGCACACCAGAGAGCGCTTATGCTCGTGCATGCACGACATCTGTTTTAATGCTGACAGTGAAAACAATGTGAATGGACAATCCAGACAGACAAAGCAGAAATAGCACGCAGTAAAACGACTTCCCTCACTGTACACCTAGGCCTATTGTGTGCCATGGCCTACTAATACCATGCATTCCCTTACACACCTTTGTCCCTGACGCTGTTGTCAAAGACAAACCTAAATCGTTTCCCCGTGGTTTCATTGATATTTCTAATAACGGGGGGGGGGGGGGGGGGGAGACGGTAATGTTACCACAGAAAATGTGGTTTAAA
>JAODUG010005323.1:0-10063 GCA_027564795.1 Aphredoderus sayanus
TTAGCGCCTTCTATCTGCCACAAAAGCTAGTGATTTGGGTCATTCTGACCCGGAGTACATTACAAGGGTTAATAAAGACATTAACATGTGTTTACAATAATCAAAGTGTATACTATGGTTTCGTATCACTGTTTAACTGTGTGTGCCAATTGATAAGAATAACCGAACCAAAGTAATATTTTCTAAATTAAGTATCCTCCAGGGCATGTCCTTAATTTATGACATCCTGCCAGCAAGACCAAAGAATGTATTTGTCTAACACTCACTCTAAGACACAATTTGAATATGAATAATGCTATAAGTCAATGTTTGATGTCAAATTGATGCATTTTTAACTGCTATTTTGAAAACTGGGACTTTAGCATTTTGATATTGTAAAGTTGGTTTAATCCAGAAATAGTTTATTAAAGTAAGAAAGATAAATACATTAAAGCATCCCCCTAAAGACCCCTCTAAGTCACACCCAAGGCGGGACTTCCAAAAGTCTAGTATATAAACTCTATCTATCTCTTCTCGTCCCTCTCTCGTTCCTGGACCTCCCGTGCGAGCACCCTCTCTGTGAAAATCTGCTTGGACTCCTTGCTTCAACTGTCCAGGTTTGCTCCACCTATTAACAATGTAACTACTTCGTGTTACTATCCCAAGTGAATAGCCTTGTGTCCAGACCAAGGCTACGATGTTATGAGCTTGGTAACTCTGACATTAAGATTTATTTTATTTTTATTATATCAGTAATAACTTTGATAGTTATCACTCCTTAAAGTTTCTGTCAAACCAGACTTTGAAACCACAGAAAGAAATCCCTCTGCCCTGTTAGGAAAACAGCCACATGGCTAAAGCTAACATAGGCTAGAAGAAGGAAGCATATGCTAGGTTAGAAGACTAGGTTAGAAAATAGCTAAACTAGGCTACGCAAAGGCTAGGCTAGGTTAGTTGTTTAGCCATCGTCAGATGAGCGTTCAGTGTAGACAGACTGAATGCAGAACACTTCACACTGTTCAAATGTTATTTATTCATGAAGGTTGATGGAGTATTGAATCCTTCATTGTCCATTTTTATGTTTTATCAGAGGTTTTATCACATGAATATATTGTACAGTTTTTCTGTGTCTTAACTATAGGGTAAAAAAAACTATAGGGTATAATCATTATTATGCAACATTTACTCACGGTATAACCACTTATTATGCATGTCATGTTTAATTGCTTTTGAGTGCTTTAATAAATCTCTGGTTTTATAATAAGCAGTGGCTGTTATTGTTTATGTGTAACAGAAACTTGGGTCCCTATTATCGTAAATAATTCATAAATTCGTATTTATGATTGACTTTGATAACAAGCATAATTTTTTAAATATGATTAATTTATTAATAATCAAAAAGGTAACTCAATGCCTTGTGTCTAAGGATCTAAATCGTTAGTGGTGCCCCACTTATTCATAATATATTATGAAATATGAATTATGAAAATTATTACATTTTTAATACTTTTTCCAAATTTAATATAACCCAAAATTCATATGTACAAATACAAATAAATAAAGTTAGACAGGTAGAAAGAAAGTAGGAAATATGATGTACACGTTTTGCATGTGTTTCAAACCAAAAGAACAAAGTGTGTGTAATGTTGTATTCAATCACATGAGAGAGTCCCATAAACAAATTGAAGAGAGTGGCCTAGTTTAAAAGAAAAGAAAAGGGAATTGATATAGGGGGCAAATAATACACTTTTATTGCCTTAATATATGAACCAACTATATAACTTTACCCATTACTCTACTATTCATCCATGCTTACGATTCAAATGTATCTCATTACCTCTGCCAGCATAACCAGCATGTGTGAGCGTCCACACACAAATGTGACAATGTATCATTGTTTATGTGTATGTGTATCTGTGCATGCGGGGGTGGGGTGACAATGACTCTGATCAGCACTAAATTCACAGCGGCAGACCTTTTGAAAATGGAGTCTTGATGGCAGACTAACCAACCTGAGCATATGGGCTCACAGTAAGCAGTCCCGGATGGAACGAGAGAACAACTGAGAGATAAAGAGAGAGACGGAGAGACAGGTCACATCTCATTTAACAACATAACGGCCTGCCCCGTCCACAGTCAACTCGTGTTTATTGTGGGTCACAAAAGAAGTTACAAGACAGCCTGTCAAGCACAGAAAATGTTCAGATGCTAAAAATGAAACACGTAGTTGCCCTGTATATGTGTGTGTTTAGGTGTGTGTGCGTGTGCACGTGTGTGTGTGCGTGATACACATCTTCTCAGATATACCTCCCTTTCAAACGAGCACACACACACACACACACGCACGCACATGCACACACACACGCACGCACGCACACACACACACACACACACACACACACACAGCAGATGGTGTAGGGGTGAGTCATACTGTATTGTAGAGGTTCCAGTGTTTAGGCCTTGGGGAAGATGACCCACGATGAAAGGTAAGAACCATTTACATGATTATGCTTCAGAGAAGAGTCAAAGACAGAGAAGTGAGAGATGAAAGGGGAAGTGAAATTGTTAGGTCACTGTTGGTGCTATTGTTGTACTCAAAGAAAGAAAAAAATCTTACTATATAGTCAACATCCTGTGTTTGAGGCTCTGCAGATTAAATTTGGAGAATACACACACACACACACACACACACACACACACACACACCTTTAACCCTTGTAATGTACTCAAAAATCTCACATTTGGCAACATGGCGCCTCCATCTAATTATGTATGATTTGTGTGTTTTTCAATTGTCATTGCTGAGTGTATTCTTTTATTTTTTTATTATTTCATTATGTATTTGTGTTGTTTTATGTGCCTTTTAACCCTCCTGTTGTCCTCGGGTTTCAAACACACACCTTGTTGTGCCAGCAGTGCACATTATATGTCAGTGTAAGCTGTAGAATTAAGTTTAGCGCCTTTTATCTGCCACAAAGAGCTTTTGATTTGGGTCATTTTGACCCGGAAGACATTACGAGGGTTAAACAATGTTTCACTTGAACAGTCCATCTTTGGCTGAACATATCCTGTTGAACATGTTAATTCAAAAAATTTTTAGACACATCACATTGACAATAAATGCTATACAATAATTAAAAAGCTTTACAAATACATTTAACAGTCTCTAGTGTCATTATTGGGGGAAATAGATGGCATTCACCTATTGTCGTCTATGGGCATATGTCTCCTAATGACATTTTCAAACATGACATTTAGAAGATACTAGCAATCCCATGTATCTTTTGGTGTAAGTGGAACAATACAGCTGAAATGTATATATTTATTCAAAATATCAATCTATGTTTAGGGGCAGCAAATATTGCATACACTAGATAGTTAGCTAATATTGTTTTTATTACTGTATTATTGTTTGTGTTCACTATTTTTGTGCTTGTTTGCGAATTTATGCTCACTTTGCTGTATTTTCCTTTTATTTTAATATTTATCATATTGGTATGTTTTATGTAAAGCACGTTTTCTATAGAATTTACCAGATTATTCTAAATAATTGACTATATATATATATGTATGTATTTTACCATGCATTTATATAGGATATAGTCCAGCATTTTGGATCTATGCTTCTTTAATTGTGCATAATATATTCACGTAAACAAAAACATTACATATTGTCTGAAACAAACAAACACCATACTGCCTCATTCAGCATCACCTACAGTACAAACATATCATACTTCCATCCTACAAAGTCCACTTTCTCCCTGCTCTCTGCTGTTCCAGTGTTACATCTGGTAGGAGTATAATTGGACACTGGGGTGACAAGAGTAGGAAGCCTATACCAGCTCCAGGCTGGATTTAGACAGGAGCAATCACAAAAATCTGATTTTAACACCCGCCATGACCTATTTGTGGTGTTCTCACCCACAGCCAAACATTGCAAAATACCATCAAAATCAGGGATTTAACGGGTTTAAAAACAGATTTCAGGGTTAAGTCCTTCTTTAATGTCCAAGAATAAGCAGTGTGTTTACAACCTTCAATGCATTCAGCAACATGTAACTGATGGCATGGCTACCCACAATCCATCAGTCAATATTTGGCATGGAGAGTGGGGGTGTGGGGCTGTAGGAGGGATTGATATGGATCAACATCACAGGCTGAAGTAAACAAAGATAAGGTATAATAGTCACAGTTATACTTCACTGATCTAATGGCCCTGCAGTGTGGACACACTAAAGTGTGAGAAGAGATAAGTGGAAATGTTTGTGAGTTTATGAATCCGTGAAATAGATGGCATGATGAAAAATGGAGATAACACTCAATTAATATATTTCAAATATTTGTATACTGTATGTCTAGGATGCATAGGACAGACCATATGCTATAGATTTTTTATTTTGTTTAAATAAAATACATGACCCGACCTTGGATAAGCGGTTGAAGATGGATGGATGGATGGATGGAAAATAAGATATGAAAAAAAAAACATGTAGTTTTAATCTTCTTTGCGGGACTTGTGGCTTAATATTTCTGAAACCCACTGGCCTTGGAAATCTAATTATTTAAGAAAAATCTTTTTTTATAACCCTACAGGCCAATATAACAATAGTTTAAGATATTATTTATCAAAGGTTTAGTATATCACATAGTAAACTGTCATAAAACGAAGGAAAACATTGCTACATATCCTCTTGTTTCTATAAAGTTACATTATGATTATGTTTTACTTGTATGAATGTTGAAAGACAAAATGTATCCTAACTGGAATTGGAAAGCTGACATAGCTGGGACACATACTGTATCATAGGTGTAACATCAAATCATACCTGGGGGACACACACACACACACACACACACAGACACACAAACATGGAGTCCGGTCCAGGGGTATAATGCTCACTGTGTCCAAGCAAACAGATGCCAGATTCATTATTGCATCAATTTTGTTCCAGCATGTTTCTCTTACACAAATAGAAGCAACTAACACAACAACCAGAGCATACAAGACAGTGGAAGTGTTGTTTGGAAGGATATCGTCTATACAGTGTGACAGCTGCTTGAATGTGTCATATTTATTATGGAACAGTACAGTATGTGGGGCATGTTTTATTCCCCAACTAGACCATAGCATCCCTTTAATCCTGCTGTGGGAATTTACATCATAGTGTTGAGCTGAATTAAAGCTAAATGTAACATTGTGCGACATACAGTAGCAAGGCTGTATCAGTTATGAGAGTGTGCGGGTGCAAGGCCAGGCTAACTACTGTAGCTCCCTTCGCACACACAAGGTTTTACATTATGTTGCATCTAATGTCTATATAACCAGGTGAGATTAAAACCTCTTATAAAGAGCAATCCGGGAAAATATGGTATCATACAGTAAACCACCAGTTTGGAAAGTGTTCCAAGTGGAAAGGGTCATGCCCATTTCCATCTGCACATGGGGAACAGTAAAGTGTACCACAAGGGGAACAACCTGAGCAGGGGTTTGTAAATATAATAAACCTCTGTTACACATATAACATAACTCTGCTCTGGTATTTAATAATCCATAATGTTTTGTGTTGTTTGTGTGTCTGTCTGTATATATAAAAAACTGATGCATGAAGAACAGTGGAGGCTGGTGACTTTGGGGAGGACTTTGGGAAATTGTGGAGGACAGGGTTTATTATATACTGGATGCACAGTATATATATTTTGTATAAAGAGAATTCATCCAACTACATCATCTACACAGTACATCACGGAACATGTAGTTAACATTCTTGGTGATCCCACAATTTATTATTTCATAGACAACAGATGCACAACCATTAATAAAGCTTTAGCCCATGCAGTTAATTAACTGGGTTAAATACTGTACTCTACAAAGTAAGATTACTTTGCATATACAAAATAAAGATTCATAAGACATTTCAACTAGTTAATTAGCTACTTGGCTTTATAAATAGAATTATATTGTAAAATCATAGTGATTGAATGTTTACAAAAAGTGATCCAGGCCACCAAGAAAGAAAAAATACATTAGTCATCTAGATAAAATAAACAGTGAAGTGTTCCAGAATAACACCTCATCAACATCACACAGTGACTGACAATGACACTTTACAGTATGTCTGTGGTTTGGTCAATTTGCCACTGTGAGATTATCAATTATTATAGCTATGCTCTTTTCATATAGTGTATAACTAATATGTTAGCTAGCCTAAAGTGTCCACAGGAAACAACATCCTGTTGGCCCTTACCCTTGGACCACTACCCCGTGTGGCCACTGTACTGTAGCCCCTATGTCAGGTGTTTCTCATTGTTAGTTGTATTATCTCGTATCCTGATTGAATCACCTATTGCATACCACTCAAAAGTGTGTATCCTGATTGAATCACATATTGAATACTACTCAAAAGTTTGTAACCTGATTGAATATCCTATTGATTACCACTCAAAAGTTTTTACACTCCTTTTTCCTTAGTAGAACTGTTCCTTTTATACATAGGATAAAATATGCATGCAAGCCAAAGCAGAAGTTAAATTATATACTGATAAATGTTGTTATAAATGTTGTAAACCAGTAACTGCACCCATTTTGAAGAACTCAACCAACACTGGAGTCAGACAGGCAAGGTTGAAGGTGTTAGATTAGGAACTACTGGTACGCCACTCCCTCAGAGCATGACCGAAGATTGGACCGGAAGTTGCACAAAGGGCGTGGACACACCTATGTGCCAACAAGGGACCAATAGGAGTTGGCCCCAGCCAAACAATGGGAGAAGATAACCACCGTGGAGAGTATAAGGCGGGGCAGAGACAACATGGGACTGCTTCCACAGCTTTGTTAGGACAGGATACCTGTAGTGTGCTCTGTCATTCCATTGGTTGAGTCCTCAACTGAGAACATATTGTAACTACTTTATATATCACAGTGTTAAATATATTGTTAAATGAGAGAAGTTACCAAGAACCCTTATTACTCTTACTCAAATTTTGAAACACAACACCATGAGAATAAAGGTCATCAATTTCTTTACTAACCTCACTTTTTTACAACCTCACTTTTTTACATCCCAAAATATATAGTTGACTCCAAGTGCTCAGCTAGCAGGGCCGCAATCATATTAGCAGGGCAGCAAAAACTTCTGCTAACGCCCTTATTACCAGACTCCTCTCTCTAATTGATAGCACACTACCATGTACTGTATACTGTACGCTACATTCTCATCTAGCTTCCTCCGATTTTTAAAAACTATAACATTTGAAAGCACTATGAAAAATACTAAGATCTACACACAACACTACACTGCATTTACATTACCAGTTACAATATAATATTGTAAGTTTAAAGTAACAAGTTTAAATGTATAGGAAATAATACCTTACAATACTATTGCATGGTCCCGTGTGTGAAAATATATGCTTTTGAAACTTTGATCATATTCACTCCAAATGTATTGTAATTTATTGATAGCTCAACTATGGTTTCTCACAATCAATGCTTCCATTGATTAATTCCAAAGTTTTTGTCTTGATCCGGAACTCTTGTCTGTCATTATCAGTCTTACCTTTACATGTAAAAAGAAAGCTTTGTTACTTCTTTGTTCAACAGCTATTTGAATCACAGCTAAATTCAGGACAACGGTTTCTAAACAAATGTGCATGCAGGAATTGTCCATTCTCTGACTCACAGGGGTCCAGGGAATGGCTGTATGAATGGCACAGAGTTAATACTGTCAATGCTAAGTCAATCAAAGCACTCAGCTTTGTATTAGGTTCAGGCAACATACAGTATGCGCACTATTTCAAACACTCACCGTCATAACTTTTGACTCAATGAAAAATTACATCTCTTTTAATAAGTTGAACTTTTTCTCTGTCCCCTGACTGTATACATATACCATATGGTACATTTATTACATTGATGACAAGTGTGGTTTCCTCAGCAATATCAGATGACAGTATTTTACTGCTTTTCCTATACACCATATAGGAGTATAGCACGTTTCCACATCAGCTATAATTTCTGTATTCTCATTCTTCCTTGCGTAGTCACATAATTGCCAGTGGGAGCGATCCATTGTGTGTATGCAATGTGCATTGAACTACACCGGAGGTGCTTAAGTCAGACTGCGTCCCCTAATAGACATGAATGCTTACTCAGAAATCGGATTTTCTTTTGGCCCATGTATATGTTTGTGTATATGTGTGTGTGTGTGTGTCTTTATTTATCTGAGGATATGCTGACAGCAGAAAGAGCACGGCCTTGTATGAGTCACATGCAAGGACATGACATGTGGCAGAGGAGAGGGAACAGGGAAATGAAACAGGGAGGAGGGAGCGATGGATGGAGATCGAAGAGAGTAGGGGAGGGAGGGAGAACAAGGGAGCGGCAGAGAAATACTTTTAATTAGGTGGGTTGCAAAAAAGCTGGAGAGGAATTCCTCTGCATGGAAATCTCAAGGGTGCCTCCGCACGTGAGTGTGTGTTCTAGTCACATAGGCAAAGCGTTCCAGGTTACACCCTCATTCTGTCTCTCTGTTATGCAATCTGCCCAACAGCCAATGAGAAAAGGGCAAAGGGATGCTGGATGAGATTTTGGACCCATGCCAGCAATTAAACACCCATAACGCTGTCAGGGACACACACACAGAAACACACAAACATGCGCTACACATAGTTAATCTCTGCCAGTAAACCTTTTGTGACTTCCCCAGACATCCAATTTCTCCCCATTTAAGTACCCTTGGGCTCTTATTATGTTTGGCCCTATAGCTTTGGATAGCTTTAGCAAACCGCTACCTGACTCTCAAACACAAGGCTTACTTATGCCTTCACATGCAATCCAGTGCCATGCATGCCAGCCTTATGCTATTGTCCCCTTCCCAATTCTTCACCATGATTCGATTTGTCCCTCTGTCCAATAAGATGCCCTCATGATGTCCTTCGGGTCAAAATGACCCAAATCATTAGCTCTTTGAGGCAGATAAAAGGCGCTAAACCTAATGCTACAGCTTACACACACATATGATGTGCACTGCTGGCACAACAAGGTGTGAGTTAAAAACCCGAGGACAACAGGAGGGTTAAAAGGAACGAAAAAAAAACACAAAAACATAAAGATATAATTAATAAATAAATAAATACACACATCAATGACAAAAAAACAAAACATTCAATCATACACAATCAGATGGCGCCTCCGGGTGGCCAAATACAGTATTTTTAAGGACATCACGAGGGTTAACAATTACACTCTCACATGGAACTGCATGACTATTTTTGGTTCCCCTCATTTATTTCAGAAAACGCTGATTGCTCTCAAAATTTCCATTTGTGGCTCTACTGAAAGTGGATTCATTTTGAGTTCCAGGGTTGGAATATGACTTCTGACTATTTGCGTGTGTGTGTGTGTGTGTGTGTGTGTGTGTGTGTGTGTGTGTGTGTGAGAGAGAGA
Source organism: Aphredoderus sayanus (assembly GCA_027564795.1). NCBI lineage: Eukaryota > Metazoa > Chordata > Actinopteri > Percopsiformes > Aphredoderidae > Aphredoderus > Aphredoderus sayanus. The sequence continues at coordinate 9,428 of JAODUG010005323.1, forward strand.
GAGTGTGAGAGAGAGATAGAGAGAGAGAGAGAGAATGTCTATATGGTGTGTGCACACATTTGTGGGAAGTCTATTTCTTTGTACAGTATTATATGATCAGTTCAACAAGCTATTTATATGCAAGCATTTGGCAGATGCTACAATACATAATTTTGCTATTTTAAGGTGCAATGATAACTTGTTATCTGAACTGTATTTGAACTTGTGCTGAACACTTTGAACTTCCACCCTGCTGTCTCCAGAGTCCTGGTATAAGGTTTCAAATTATTAGGTATCACGGCTCTCTGTAGTAATACAGTGAGAACATAAATGATAGTTTGGCTCCAGATAGTTTGTCCCTCTGTCCAATAAGAACCCTCTTGATCTTAGTCCTCTATGCCTCATGATGACCTTCGGGTCAAAATGACCCAAATCACTAGCTCTTTGCTGCAGAGAGAAGGCGCTAAACCTAATTCTACAGCTAACACACACACATGATGTGCACTGCTGGCACAACAAGGTGTGAGTTTGAAACCCGAGGACAACAGGAGGGTTATAAGGCACAAAAATCAACATAAACACATAAAAAAATAATTAATAAAGAAATAAATACACTCAGCAATGACAATTGAAAAACACACAAATCATACACAATCA
>JAODUG010005324.1:0-10062 GCA_027564795.1 Aphredoderus sayanus
CGAATTCAGAATCCTCACTTTGAGGTCAACATTACAACCACCTATGATTGGCTATAGTCGGATCTCCCCAGAACCAAAAAGAGAGCTACGCTCTGTTTAGATTGTCCCCATCAGAGAGATGTATTCCTCTTTGTCTCCATATATGCCTAGATGTGGGTGAGCACGGTTAGCACTGACGTAGAAGCTGTTTGGCTGCCCATGCAGGCAGGAATTTGACAGAAGTTTCTAATGACTGCAGGGCACTGTTTGGGAGGTCCCATCTGTTACTGTCAGGTATGGCAAAGCGCTGTATCCATGTTGTGGTGCTTCGACACAAAAATAGTGTGGGGAAAAAAAAGTGTGAATTACCTCATTCAAATACTGTATGGAGATGTGGGGCCCTAATTTGCTTGGTGCAGATAAAGACACATTTGCATTACAGTCCCTCTGTACTATACTAAACATCCCAACGTGTGGCATACCCTCAGTCCTCGATTCAATGTAGGGGCATGTGTTAAAACAGCAACTAATTGGTTATTACAGTGTGATGGGGCTCAAGTCACTGTATGTGATGATCCCCATCACACTATTACTGCATTGTCGCATAATTAGTGTATTTAGGTCAAGTAAGAGTGAGTATAATTATACTATTATAATATATTTATGCTACTGTATTTAGTAAATGTACACGGACATTACAAATATCTTTATGTACATACTATCTTTCCAAGGTTGAACCAGAGACTTTAGCAGTCATTAAGTGGATGCAAAACTACAATTTTGTTCTGTCGGCCAACCTCCATGGGGGGGCCGTGGTGGCCAACTACCCCTTTGACAAGTCTCGAGACCCTCGCTTCCGTGGCAGGGCCACATATGCAGCCTCCCCAGATGACAAGATTTTCAAAAAGGTAGACACATTAGGTCACATTAGGTGTGTGTCTGTATTTGCCTCTATGTTGTGTTTATGTGTGTACATCTGTGTGTCTTGCCAGCTGGCACGCACATACTCATATGCACACAGCTGGATGCACAAGGGTTGGAACTGCGGAGATTTCTTTGAGGAGGGGATAACCAATGGTGCAAGCTGGTACTCTCTGTCTAAAGGTAAGAGCTACAGTATGGGCATCCAGCTACCAGCAAAATAAGAATCACCTGGAAACCCAGGTGATTGGAGATAATTATGATGATTGGACAGATTCTCAGGACTGTCTTTAAACACGTGTATGGGTTTGTGGATAAGCCACGGGACTCCAGTGGAATAAATATTTGAATTGTGTAAATGGTTTAAGGGGATTTAATGGACGTTTATTTGACTTGGGCACCACATGGTTAACAGTTGAAATTCCAGTTTTGAAGTGCAGTCAGTGCCTTACTTACCCACAATCTTAATTTACACAAGCTTATTAGACAGTGAGATTGTTGAGATCTCATTAAGAGAGATATACTATATGAGATATACCATATACTTTTTATATGGTAAGAGAAATGTTTCCATAAAATATAAAGATCCAAATTTACGACTCTTCTTATAGATGAAATCCTTGGCTTTGAAATTCTGCCCTGGCCTCTCTTTTGAGAAGGGAAAGGCTTTTCAAAAATATTTGGAAAGAATCATGCCAGTGTTTGAATTGGACAAGGTGAAGACTGCTATAATTTAGTAGGGGCATGTTATGTTCATTTGAACAAATCCGTTTGATCCAACAATGTCATGCTATAATGAAAATAAGCCTACAGGCCAAATCTTGTTGATTTACATTTTGGTCATCTTGGCATTATCTTTCAAGGCTTTTCAAAGACATGACATAAGGTTTAAAAATGTGAAGGATTCTGATTTCTCTCCAAAAAAGCAATGTTAAAACAATCATGTAGATATTTCAAGTTAATCATCAGCTTGAGACACATTTAAACCCTCTGTCTTACTGATTCCCAGGCATGCAGGACTTCAACTACCTGTATACCAACTGTTTTGAGATCACCCTGGAGCTGAGCTGTGATAAGTTCCCTTCTGCATCAGCACTGCCTAGAGAATGGTTGGCTAACCGAGAAGCACTGGTGTCATACCTTGAACAGGTCAGAACACAGGCGCACACAGGCAGATAATTCTTGGCAAGGCTTCCTCCAGTAGCATGTAGTTATGGCTACTATGTGCAAACTGACTCAAGCGTTCTGTTATGAAAAGAGTGTTTAAAAACAAAAAAGAAAGTATTACAGTGCATAACGCCAAAACATATTACTTGTAGGAGCACTAAATTGTTATACTGTTGCCTAGTATTTTTAAAAAGGAATTGAATCATGAAGTAAGCTGGTGGCACTTTACCTGTGGTAGGCCATATATTGGAAAAGGTTAGACAGAAGGTAAGCAAGGGTTAAGTCACAAACACTGGCAGTGCCAAGCTAACTATTAAAGGGACTCTCTTGTTTGGGTTATTGCATAAGATGTACCTTAAATATTCAACACGGGTTTGTAAAACAATTTGGAATGAAATGTTGTTTCCAAACATGCTGAGACGATTATTCTGGGTTCCAGAGCCACCTTTTTAAAATATCCAAGATCATGCATATATCCACAAGTAACTAAAGTTATTCTCCTTTCCCAGGTGCATCATGGGATCAAAGGAATGGTGTATGATGATAATAACAACCCCATTGGCGATGCTGAGATCTCAGTGTCTGGAATTAACCATGATGTTACCAGTGGTGAGAGAGGGAGTTGGGCTTCCTTTTAATATTGTAATGATTAACGTTTGTAATTGGTAGGGTTCTGCTATTGAACTTACTAATACAATGTAACACTAATGCCATGTAAGATGTGTATGAGAAAACATATATAGGACATGTATGTATGTATCTATCATCTATCTATCTAATTTGTATAATACATTAAGTGTTTTATAGAAAAACATAGGCTACTGTAAATATGCTTGCATCTTGTTTCTCTGCAGGAGTGAATGGAGACTACTTCAGACTTTTGCTACCTGGTACCTACACTGTGACTGCATCTGCACCTGGCCATGTCCCCTCAACCAGTACTGTCACAGTGGGACCAGCTGAGGCAATACAGGTGTGTGTGTTTGGCAGTGGGGAGGCAGGCACATTTATCTCATGCCAAATAGATTTCTTAGTGACAAATGTCAACAAACTGGTATTATCCAATGGGAGTCTTCTGAAACCATTTTATTTTAAATGTATTTTTGTGTGTTATGTCTATATTATTTTGTTTTTAAAAACGTGTTATTTTCTCTTCTCAATTGACAGCTTCATTTTTACTTGAAAATGGCACCTAAACAAAACCTGAACATCAAGCCTCTCCATGAAAAAAACAAGAAAAACCTTTTGTCTACCAAGGTCCCTGTAAACCTTGGCCCCAGATGAGACATGGACTCTGTTGCAAACACACACACACACACACACACACACACACACACACACACATAGCAATGATAGTAAATAATGAGTATAATATTATAATTTGACATAACCTACGATAGCTTTTTTCTAACCTTAATGGTTTGTGTAGATAAACTGTTGTATTTATGTCATAATGTTGACCACAGTTGACATCAGATATTTGTAAAGGACATTATTGAGTTTTAACATGATTTTATGATAATAAAAACTTATTTGCTTATAAGCAGTTGTTTGGGAACTGTATAATGAAGCCTCTGTATTGTAAGCATTGGCTTGGGTGCATTTTAGTTTTGTTTATAGTTATATATATTTATGTGTATATTATGCTATCTCTATTCACAATATACTGTAGGCTACATACAATGCATCTTTTGACCAAGAACAGCCTGTTTCAACATTTGTCAAAGCAATACATTTCCCATAGCAATGTTAATACTAAAACGCTAAAACATAGTTTAGCACAATACTGTTAAACTTAAGCTGGGCCGTTTCTGTGGTCAACAAGAGAATTAGGACATATTTTCTATAATGTATTTTACATCTCTATTGCCTCCGGTGGCAGTTAAGCGTTATTACAGTGCAGTCCCAAATATGTCCAGTAAGGGTCGCTACTGCACAGGGCATTGAAATAAGTTCCTTTGGGGTTTCCAGGAGATATCCTGAAAAACGTTTAACATGTTTCGAAGATACAGATGTATGTGTGCATGTATCTATCACAAATCTTTGAAACATGTTTTTCTTAGTAATATATATATATATATATATATATATATATATATATATTATGTATACAGTTACAGTATATAGTATCATTGTCCCTATGCAATCTACTTGTGATGTGCAACTTTTCATGGCTAAATTCTTGTCTGTTCAGAAAAGTCTCCCAATTCTGTGATGAAATAAAAATAATTATTTAGATTTTAAAGGATTTCCTGAATGACATATTTTGGAAGTTTCACTTCCAATGCAAAGAGGAAGAATTGTTTTACAAAACCAAACTACATATCAGATGTTATACTAGTTGGCCTTAACTGGAAGGAAACCAGACTTTGGTGTTCTCTGACACTTGTTTTTAGAGAGAATTTTCCACTTGTTTTCCCAATGCTGTTAACAAACTGTAGTACATAACAATAGCTTACTGACAAACAGGAAAGAGGAAAAGCTCAGTCATTTGGACAATGTTTTTTCAAAGTAATGTAGAGGTTTCCACCAGGTGTTAATTATTGTGTTATGTGCATTCTGGGCGCTTTATAAAACACTGAATATGTATATTATGGGAACATGACTTTATCTAGAAATCTAATAAACAAAACATTTCTAACTGGGACTACGCATTCTACTTTGACAAATTCTATTACTGCAACTATTAATAATGTCTAATGTTATGGACATTGTGATTATAATGGAGTTTTGTGCACAGCCTAGTGCTCCAACTTCCAACACAGTGTAAAGACAAATAAGAAACACTTTAGGAAGAGTATTTCTTATTATAGCCTTTATCAAGTAACTACTAGTTCCTGCTACAATTTACACTGCCAGCAAACCCTGTCACAATATCATTATCACAATTGAGTCACAGAATGATTACTAGTCTTGCCTATGGCTGCAGTAATTGAGTGGATTCAAACTCATTTGCTGCCTACACATACAGTAAACCACTGCTGATGCTCACAGCATGTCAATGGAGAAACAATAGGATGACTGTATGACAGCAAATATATTCTCCACCAACAGAAGCTAGTGATGACCAACAGACGAAAGAGACTGAAAGAGAAACAATACACTTGCATAGTGTCATTCAATGAGTGCCTGCTGTGGGGGAAAACAAAGGCAACATTTCATACAATGTCACTGATCTGGAGCGTTCTCCGACAAAGTGTGTGTGGGTGTGTGTGTGTGTGTGTGCATGCTTGTGTGTTTTTGTGTATACTAAAAACTTGTGTTTGTATTTAGTTGGTAAATATGGCATCAGTGAAGCCCACCCATGACATTTAATTTCATTCCAGACCTTTCCTACGCTGTTGCCCTTTCATTGACTCATACTGTAATCTACAGTATCACGCATTTATACAATGGTGTCATGACGTTACTGTGGCACTGGGCCATGCTGAAAGCATTTAGTTTGGATTCAGTGACATAGTCAGAGTAAATCCAACAACCCACCTTTTTGGGCATTGTAATGTACAATATCATTGTATAGTATACAGATATAGTATCATAGTGTTATCAAACTATGCATAATATATGCATAAGAAAGAAAACAGAAAGTACTGAATTTGTGAAATTTTTATTGGGGGTTATTTGTCTTGATGAGGTAAATATTAGTTGGGTAGACTACTGTAGATTTCATTGAGTTGTGAGTCAGAAAGTATTTTGTATTAGTATGTCTACTATACTACTATATGCCTGCTCTCCTGGTATATAGGCTTACTTACAGTATTAACCCTCCTGTTGTCCTCAAGTTTCAAACACACTACCGTCTTACAGTACCTGATTGTGTCTGATTGTGTCCTTCTCTTTAGTGTCAGTGATGTGTGTATTTATTTATTTTTTTATTTATGTATGTATGTATTTGTTTGTTTTTGCGTGCCTTTTAACCTCCTGTTGTGCTGGGGTCTCAAACTCACACCTTGTTGTGCCAGTAGAGCACATTATATCTGTGAAAGCTGTAGAATTAGGTTTAGCGCCTTCTATCTGCCACAAAGAGGTAGTGCGTTGGGTACGTTTGACCCGGAGGAAAATAGGAGGGTTAATGGTGGTGTCATGGAGGTCATGCAGCAAATGAAAGGGGTCTTTGGTCATATAGGCATATATACAGTAAATATAGGTCTGTTTTTGTATGTTCATGTACCCTTGTGTGTATGTTCATTTAATATACATAAACCTTATAATTCTCCCTTTCCTCTTTAGTGCCATGGTGTCTAAATGCTTTATTTCCTGCTATTGTTCAGATACGAGGAAGCTATCATTTGTGCAGACGCAGCAAATGCAGATTTCTGTCTTCTGTCACACACTGACCCAGGTCAGGAGAAGGAGGCTGTAATCTCCAAAGCTAAATCGTAAATATGAGATATGACGACCATGATTTTCTCTTAACAGAAAATACAGTAGTTTTCATTGTATCACTATCGGAGAGGAGACTTCAGTCTGCCACCACACACAAGTAGTGGTTGGTCTTCTGACTGGCAAGGATTCAAAGGATTTTAAATCTTGGGCCTTGTGGCTTTTACAGCTGAGTCATACAGCTGCAATATAGCCTACAGTAGAGACTGACTAAAGATAGTCTGGTTAAAGCAAATAAAATGGTTTTAATGTATCAAATTTTATTGCATTAAATGAAAATGTACCTGTTGAAGACCTGTAGAAGTGATGGATTTATTAAATGTTTCATACATTTTTATTTAATTTTTTGGCAAAAGAGAAGGATTTCTGAAGACAAAATGTATGTCTTCATTATTTCAGAGTTAGCACACAATCTGACATTATTATATGTGGGTGTCAGTCTTTAAAGTTTATTCATGCATTTCTGTATGGTCTACTGTGGTACGACCATCATGATATGAGCCATATAGCCTAATTGATAAGAGCCTATGGTGTGAAAGAGCATGGAAAGAGCCTTTTATTTTAAATCAGGCATTATGCAAGACAACCACGGGTCTCTCGCAGTCAGAAAAAAAGAGGTGGCGTTCAATGTCGGCATGGTGAGTATACGGAGCAAGTCAATTGTTCCAACTTCTAGTGGGATGACAGCTGATTCTGTCTGAGACAGCGTCAGTAGAGCCGTGGGATTTTATATCGTCACAGCAGCCTGGTGTTGAACTACGTACATTGAAAAATTGGCAATTGTTTGCAAGGACAATGGAAGTGCGTGCCTTAACCAAAAGCCGTGGTTACTCTAATTTATGAAGTTGGTTGCGAAAAAAGTACAACGACCACCACATCACCAAACAAAGCTGCATCCATCAAACGGACATACTCAAGCCTAGCCTACAACAGGTGAGAATGCATGGAACTCTCTAAAAATCATACTTAAGATTGATTACAGTAGCCTATGCTCGCAGTTTGACGTGGGAATATACGAAAACACCTCCCCAACATTTCCATTGCGCCAGTTGTGAAGTTCCGTTAAAATGCACATGACGTTAAGGTTTCTTTAGTTAAGTAGCATGGCGTATTTAACGATAGTATGGGAAAATATAGTATTTACAACTGGGCCTTGTGGTGTTTTAAAAACGGTCTGTAGTCTTATTGTACAGTACATTTGCATCTGGGAAATGCCAACGTTGACAGTCGAATGGGCGTATTTTCAGCATAGAGCTTGCTTGGACGTCCAGTCTAAGCTCTATGTACATAGGCGTTTTGCAACTTTGAAAACATAACGATTTATGGCATAATTGAATAATTACAAACATCATGAAGAGACATTTTACATAGTCCCGTGAGTGCAGAGCAACTATTCTCATTCTGTCAACCTGTTGCAGTTGTCAGTAGTAGTAGATGAACTCCATATTATGAGGGAAACTGAGTTGACTGAGGGAACATTCTGGACATTGCCTAAAATAATTATGGTTCTGGAAATTAGCCGTGTTTTTATAGCCAACTGCTATGTCAATTAGTTAAGTTTAAGAGTCAGAGACACATAATAACAACGTTACCTAATCTTATTAGGTAATTTATCAATAGCTGTAACCTACCACACCAGTGACTGTTAGTGGCCAGTTAATCTGTGATCTGTAGATCTGTTTGGCCCATATAGATCTTACTGTAGTTAAATGGTTTGGCCTCAGAGCACTTCCTATATGGCCTATATAGCTTAGCTTTTTATACCATTTGATGCGCACATCAGCATTCACCATAGAGGAGGAAGGTTACTTGAAGATATGAGTAGCCTGTAAGGTCAGTAGGTTAATGTGGTATTGTGGTTCTCCAACTCTTTTTTAATTTTTTTTATTATAAGATGGAAGACTGCACTTATTTTGTGGAAGCTGCTTAAAAGTTGCTTTCTAAACAGAAGCTAATTAAAATGTGAAGAGATAATGTTGTCAGTATGGGTATCAGATCCCAAGTACACTTGCCATATAAAGTGTGCACTGATCCATCCTCTGTCAATGTTGGGCCATATTGTTTTTAATATGGATTTCTAAATCGTTGGTTAATCAGCACTCCTAATGTACATTTATGTTGTAATTGATATGCACTTGATGCTCCTCTTGTGAATGCATGAATTAGAAAGGGATTTTTAAAATGTAGACTGACTCTTTCCATGGCTTCCCTTTGGTACGGTGTCACTGTTACTTGCCCACAGGTGTTAGATCACAAAAGGGAGAACAAGACGGTGGTATTCTAAACTGATACTGTAGTTGTTGCATGCCATCCCAGGTATATTAGGATTTAAATAATGCAGTACGGTAAAACAGTCGCACACGTTTCTTCCATGTGTGTAAATTCGGGACTAAATTACAATTCACAATTTAAAAAATAATGTTTGCTGCATGCATTGCTTGCTGAAGGATTATGGTTGCTGAAGGATTATGGTTGCACATATTTACCACCTGTTTACTTAATTATTGAAGGCAGTCTCTTAGTCTATATCAGGGCTAGGTATGTGACATAAACATTTGATATGTTTTGGGTAAGTGGCCATGCATAACATATAACCTGAGTTTTATAACACACTTCTTCCAATTGTAATGTTTTTCACCTCAGAGACCTCACCAGGTCTTGGGACAAAGTAATGGGAACATTCCTCAGATTCTTCCCCAAACGGGGAATTAGCTCAGTTAGCTGAGGAAGCAGAAGGTAAAATGTGATCCAAATAAACTTGTTATAAAAATCATGAAAATGAGATGATGCAGAACTAAAATGAGTCAGGTATGCATGGTGGACTTTTACTATAGTTTTGTTAAGTAGTGGTGTAATCTACATGAAAAATTATGCCCTCTAGTACTCCCCTTAAAGACCCAATCTCTTATTGATCTACAGTACCGAATTCCAACTGGGAAAACACATTCATGATGGAAGTTTACTTTCACTTTGTATGGCTCATTTAGTCAGTGTATTGTACCATGCCTGTTTGCTTCTGTCGATAAGCCTAAATCACCAAGTGAATGTAAGATCAGTCTTGTCAGCACCACAAACAGTCTGTACTAAACTAAAGTGTAAGAGGTAATCAGGTTCATATGATGTTCAGAATGACTCGAGGGTACTGTAGGTGATGCAGTATTACTTAAAAGTTTAGTCAATCTTTCTGGAGAAATATTGTTGATGTTTGAATTTGATCAAAACACTTTTCCCTTCAATGCTCCCTCAGAAGCTCCGCCCTCCACATTGGAAACGCATTGCCAATACAAGGGTAGCTTTGTGTGGTCCGGTCTGCACCGTTTTTGTGTTCACGTTTACAGAGCCAGAGCTGTGTAGAAATACTGGATTATGTTTTCTGTGCATACACAGAACAGGCATCTAGTGGACTGTGAGTAGATATTCGCTGAACTTGACAGTGTATGAGCTTTCATTTCGCTAACTCCACCTTTAAACCATTGCTTAACCCTCGTAATGTACTCCGGGTCAGAATGACCCAAATCACTAGCTTTTGTGGCAAATAGAAGGCGCTAAACCTAATTTTACAGCTTACACACACATTATGTGCACTGCTGGCACAACAAGGTGTGTGTTTGA
>JAODUG010005326.1:0-10061 GCA_027564795.1 Aphredoderus sayanus
AATTATTTCTTTATGTATTTATGTAGTTTTTTTGTGCCTTTTACTCTTCTTGTTGTCCTTGTGTTTCAAACACACACTTTGTCGTGTCAGCAGTGCACAGTGATTTGGGTCAGTTTGACCCAGAGTACATTATGAGGAATATAGGTCTAATAGCTTACCGGCGTATGCCTATTTTCAGGGGAGAACTGTGATTGTCCAGAAGTAGAATTACCTTTTTTAAACAATTATTTCCGTATGCATTTACAAGCAAAATACAAGAACACTCATCTGCATAAGCCTGTTATAAACATGTTGCAGCTGCCAGGACTACTCATGCTCCTCGTCTAGCAGCTTGCGGTTTGCACAGTACTGCAAACATCGTAGCCTACCGTTGGTGTTAATGGCAATTAAATAAAACACAACAGGTAGCCTACATTCAGGTGGATGCCTGCCACCGATTAAACTATACGGGTTTTTTATTTCGAAGTATATCACCGGAATATATATTTAAAACCTGTTTGGCTTGACACTGGTGGGAGTGCCGCTATAGTGTCTCGCCACTGGCTGAGGATCATGTGGTAGGCGGCTACTGTTGTCAAATAGGTGGAGGAGGCTACAGCCACTACAGAGAAATGGCGATTATATCATGTGTTTTGAAGTTGCTCGGTCCTTCTACACGTAGGCCTACATTGCTTGTGAGTTTCTGAATATTTAAATCAACCTTATAGCAGATTCCGTTTCGAATAGCTGATTTCAGTTTCATGTAGGCTAACCTCTTTTGTCGTGCAGGCTGGCAGCATGTTTGGACAGAGAGCAGCGATTTCAGCGAGGCAATTCTCCAGCGACGCTCCTCCTGAGAAGATGATCAGCCGGTATCCTGTACCCTACAGAAAAGACTTGCCTTATGATTTAATTGAACTAATGGATGAAGTAGAGACAAAGGTGTAAATAGCTTTACGACTTATATTGTATTGGCACATTGCATTCTTGTGCAGAAAAGTTTGGCCAATTTCTTCTCCTAGTCTGTTTTCTGTTTATTTGCCGGTATACCAAAGTTATTATATTGGTGTATGAAATGCAATCCAACGAGCCCAATGCATGTTTTTGTCCGTATTTGATATTTTTTGAATAGGCTATCCATCTAACAAAAATTGATGTGTGATGATTCCATAGCCATGTTTTAGACCGTAGGCCCATAATCATCGTGTTTTTATGTTCTATATCAGTATTACATGATGATAAAGCCATACTGAACACTCATAGTTATTCAACAGGGAGGCTTTTTACCCAATGTCTTCAAAGTCCTTGCTCATCGACCGGCAGAGTTCAGAGCTTTTTTTGCCTACTACAATGAGTTGATGAACAAGGAGACAGGTACAGCATAAATCCGTCTGTCCACACCATTAAGCCATGTGCCAATGTGGTTTGCCTGTAGTTAGTCTGTCTGTGTGCATTGCACGTTTCAGTTCTTCTGCATCATCTTTCAGCTCTTTACAGCCCAAATTGGAATTCTTTCACATTATCGATCTCAAATGTGTCAATGTGAAATTCCTAAGGAAGTCTGACCAAGGCAGACCGTGAGCTGATTGTAGTGGCCACCAGCACACACAACCAGTGTCTCTACTGTGTGGTGTCCCACAGTGCATTGCATCGCATCTACTCAAAGAAACCTACTCTTGCTGACCAGGTACAGTACTCTGTCGTGGCCACATAAACACTGTGTGTGCACGTGCGTGTGCTTATGCATGTGCCTTGTTCACCTGTGTGTGTTGATTACACAGATACAATGTTGGAAGAGTACACCTTTTGTTAATAACAGTAGTTCAACTGTGGGGTTTCATAGCAGTTGGTGGCATAACTCCTGTATACAAAATGCCCAATGCTAATGTGTTGACTCCATGTGTGTTTTCTACCCAGGTGACTGTGAACTACAAGAATGCAGAGCTGAGCCCACGTGAATGTGCCATGCTGGATTTTGCCATGGCGGTATGTCGCAGCGACACAATCATGGAGGAGCACTTCCTGCCTCTGGAGGAAGTGGGCTTTGACCGCGAGGACGCCTGGGACATCGCTGCCATCGCAGCTTTCTTCGCCATGTCTAACCGGCTAGCCCATCTCACTGACATGAGGCCTAATGCTGAATTCTACTGCATGGGCCGTGTGCCTCGGGACAAACGCAAGGCAGAAGGCGATGAAGAGTGGAAGTGATACTCATGTTGTGGTACATGAGTGAAGGGCTATGTGTGTTCCACTGTTGGACACTAGTGTGCTATGTAATCTCTGTAGTAACTGCTGTATTCAAAGTGCTGCCTTCTCAGCCAGATATAAACATTTTACTATACAGTAGGCTACATACACGTTTTACAAAACATAATCCAAATAATGCTTTATTGTCAATAAAAATACTACTTTCTACTGAAATTATGAACCTCTTTAATAATTGTTAAAGATGATTTGAAGACTTGTGTGTGTATCAATTCTTTACATTTTATATTTGTATTCATTCCCTATCTCTTGTGTAATAAACAAAAAAATATATATATATATAAACCTGAAACTTCACATGTGTCAAAACTATTTTAGCCACACTCGGCCACACTACGCAAAATTCATGAGGTAATTGCCAGAATTCCCTATTTTCAGTTGTTGAAATGCTATTCATCACCACAAGATGGCACTGAAGTCACTAGAGACATAATCACTCAATATTGTCTGAAATTATAATATTTAACTTAAGATGGCGACAGTGTCCTTATTTAGTAGATTAGGAAAGTGGGAAATATTCCCACAGTCAAGTCAAGTACATTTTTTGTATATTTGTATATCCCTTAATCACATTACAGTCTCAAAGACAAGTCAAGTCAATTGTATTTGTATAGCCATTAATCACGTCTTAAAGGGCTTTACAAGCAAACATTTCACAAGGAAACAAACAACAAACAAACAACCCCCTGAACCTGCTCACAGACCCCATTTAATCCCATATATTTATACATGTGCCTTTTATATGTGTTGATCGTGATTGATAAGGTAAAACGCTGCATTTGCATATGACTGTAGCATCTTAACTTGATCAGGGAAAAATCACCCCTGATCAAGACTCTTAACTCACACCTGATACATGAAACTGTACATGCTGTACATTTCTTTTGATACAATTGTCTGCTTTAAATGATGGACCATAATTGTATTTTCAAATTATCAATACTTAATTGTTATTATATATTTTCTTTTAATGTTTCTTCTTCACCTATTGTTATGGTGTTACATTTCCAGATATCTAAGTGTCTATAGTATTTGTGAGTTGAAAATATCAACCACCGGATTGATAACACTGCCATCACAAACATTTTTACTGAAAAGTATTTTGTGTAAAATAATCCCCTAACATTGTTTAAAATCCATTACTAAAATATTTTCATTTTAAAATCACATGTCTGACTTTGAATAAAATAAACTATATCTTTTATCTTCCTTTTTTGTGTGTAAAAAGTATGATGGAATGAACCTTGTTAAAAAATCTTAATTGAATAGAAAATCGTAATTGAATAGGAAAAATAGGACATGAGTTGTGGCAGTTCAGCTCAGTGGTTTTGCAATGTTTAAAAAAACAGCTTCATAATGTGCAATAATATTTTATGCATGGTTGTTTATGGCTCAAATAGTTGAAAAACTATCTATCAGACTCTTTTCTGTATCCAAAGGGCAGTCCAGTTACAACAAAACGCCTTGGTTGGAAGCAAGTACACAATTTGACTAAGCAGGCACATACACATGCCCCCAGTTGCCAGATAATTCACGCTGTCTATCATCCAAATGTTCCATGAGCTATAGTCTGTCCTTGAGACCTTGAGAAAATGTGTCTCAGAAACTGATCATGTCCCATTACCATTTCTTATTAACCGCCATGCACCTTCCAGTGACCCCCTTGTCTTACAAGCATTAAATGGAGAATGCAAGCTCCCGACAAGGCTTGTTACTGTTAATTTATGGTTCATGATGCTGCCCCATTCTCTCTAACTCCACTAACTTTGGATACACGCAGTAGGAAATAAACTGTGGACCAGAAATGGCTATGTCCTGTACTTTTTGTTGCTTTGCAAAGTCCCATAAATATTAGCCAAGAAAATAAATACAAATGATACAAATATCCATAATGACCACTGAGAAATGTTTGAAAATGTTATTAAAGCCATAATAATGAGTTAGGATAACAGCTAACTCTTATACTTTAAGGTAAAACCATCGAGCCATTTTGTATTGCATTCTGTGGGGAGGTTGATTGATAAATCAATAGGCTTTTATTCCAGGTTCAGTTAGGGTTGACAGTAAGAGGACGGCTTTACACAGTGTCTTCATTCTCCTGAGAGGTATAACCTCTTGATACATACATGGTATGTGCTAAATGGGGCATGAGGAGAGGGAGGTAGAGAGAAAGAGGGAGAGAGAGAGATCGCCTAATAGAATATGCTAGAATGAAGCCTGTGTAGTTCAAATGAGGAAAGTATTGCATTGTAAATGTACAGTACCTGAAGGTAAGGAAAGTCTGCTCATTTATCAAGTTTGAACTAATCTGAACATCCCATAAAATCAGTTACAGATTTGATAAATATTTTATAACAGCAGCTATCCAAATACTAAATAAATGAATCTACAATCTAATTTTCCATTTGGTGACTCTGCTGATGTGACATCAGTAATTGATTAAAGTTGGTAATGAAGACTTTATTAATAAAGGAATTTGATATTTATTCTCAATTGATCTTTAAATTCTATCATGTACTACTTTACCATTTTCAAAAGGCTATCTGTATCTGTATCTGTATATTGATTGGTTTGTGTTACAAAACAAATCACCTCTCAGATTATAAATCATACACTTCAAAATGAGATATAGGCCATTTGACAAATGTCTTTTTTTATTATTAAACATTCGTTTTTTATAGAGCACCTTCATACATACACATACAAAGCATACAGTTTCAAATTCATGGCAGTATGGTTCATGGTCAACCTTTCCTTGAAAAGGATAAGGAAATAATGAATGCATTTATGATAAATATTTTTAAACTGAATGTGGATTACAAATTTGTCTGGGACAATAACAGAACCAGACAGGGAAAGCTCCTCCAAACACCTACAGCCACTAATAGTGCTGAAATCATTCATACTGTAATCCAAATGCACACTCACTCAGATTACAGTACTTAACTCGTGGGGATTACACCTTGCCCTTGATCTCATAGCTGCTGCTAAAGAGAGACTCTAGGTTAGAACCTGTTTATGAAGCCAGCATTTGTCCACACTACAGTGCATGTGTGTTATGTAGGCCAGTACACTTGAATGTGTGAGGATCACTTGAACATATCTCCAGCTGTTGTGTTTACTATGAGAAAATACTTCAAACACCTCCTGTCAGTGTCATCGTTAATCCCGTCACTGTGATCGAATGTAACTTCTCAACTCAGTTTAGAGAACACCAGGCCCTCAGTGTTAGATGGCAGGGTTATTAATTCTAATCACTGTGATGTTCTGTTTTGTCATGGTTTGTCAACTGAAAGATCAAAGTCGCCAATAACTGTTTCCTCTTCCTGTTTTCACCATGTTTAGATTGCAGATTATGGCTGGGCTTGGGGTATAATCCTTTCATTAAATATTTTTGCAATGCTGTTTTTGCATACCTCCGACCTTGCAACTTGGCAAGATCATTGTATGGCAGGCTATAAGCCTTTCGTGATCTCATATGGGCTCTGTTGATTTATGTTAATTGGATAGCCCTGCATTCAGATCTTTGAAAAATGTACCTTGAAAAGGAACAGCAATTCAACTCTGCTCAGGATGTAATTCCACTATATCTTTATGTAAAAAGTTTTTCCTGCTATATTAAAATGTATCATTTTCACATTTAAAGTACCATTGAGCTAATATACTCACTATTCAATACTCTAGATGTTAAGTAAATACAATACCTGCTGCAGGAATCCTTTCTATGACCAATTACAATGGAACACATTTCACTTGGAAGTGGCAACTGATTTCCAACTGGAATGTAGCACACAACTCAATGCTATAGCTTTTATGGTTAGAGATTTCGGATTAGATGGAAATAAACAGTGAATAAGCATTGACCCATGAGCCTGGTATATAGGGTGCACTGCAGGGAGATTAAATTAGCATGGTAGATACAACAAATGCCTGTCCAGCCATCCCTGTTGTTGGACTCGCATTTGAGGATGAGTCACTTTGAGCAGTATCCTTTTCCCGCCAACTCAAACGAATCATCTTATTATACAAATGAAAGTGTCTTGGTGGGATTGATTCATTAACGCTCTCAACACTTCCTTGAATGGAAAGGAAGCAGTGGGTTTCAAAGCTTGGGCACTGAGAAGTCATGATATGTTTATTATATTTTTTTTATGTGGTTATAATTTATGGCAATTAGGCCTATAGATTTTGCAATGATAATACATATTTTAAATGCATATAGTCATTTTTATGATGTTATGTGATGCTATTAGGTGTTTTATTTTCAGCATTCTATTCAGTTGAACAGTACAGTAGTTCCTATTTCTGAGTTGCATTGCATTTGTTAGGAGAAACATATGCAATCCAGTGTATACTGTATCTAGCAAAAACTTTACAAGTTATGGCTACCTGTGCGACAGCTCTAAATATTTCTTTTACAAAATAATATGCACATAATAACATAAAAAATTATAAGATGACAGAAGTTACCGTAGTACAAATATAGCGTGTGTGTACTATTGGTTACCTTCTATGTTACAGACCCATATTTCTGTAATTTAGAATATTTCTGTAAACTTGCTGTAATTCCTTTTTAGTCTTGTCTTTTTTTTTTTAGTAGGAGGTCCAGATTTGTTGACTTCAATGCAATACACATAGGGTCCACAACCCCCCTCGCGCAGCACTTCCATTTGAGCACTCTGGACCACTGGAAAGGAGTGGCGCTGAACAGAATATAATGTGACTGTACCAGAATGGCCTTGTGCACACCAGCTTTTGGAGGAACAGTGCGAGCGGGAGGGGTGGTTTAGCCCCCTGGGAAGGAGACAGGAGGCAGGACACGCCAGAGGTTGAGGTTACCTGGCCAGACAGCAGAGCAAAGCAGATTTCTCTCGTCTAAACCCCAGGGAAGAGCGGGGCAGGGCCACATTGATCCAGGCTGGGACGACAGACTGGAGCTGGGGGATGGAAGTGACATCCAATCACCTGTGTGTGTGTGTGTGTGTGTGTGTGTGTGTGTGTGTGTGGTGGACTTTAAAAGATGCAAAAGACAGTCACACGGCATGGCAGTCATACACACACACACACACACACACACACTCACACACACACACACACACAGCTGCATTTGTCTCATAACTAATAGTGCTGGGCCAGCAACCAGAGGTGTACGTCATATTGGAATGTAATAAGATTGAGGTGCAAGCCATGACTTTTTCATGGCTTCCATTACTTTCTTGCCCTTTCTATATAACCTCCCACCCAGCTCTGTGGCATATGGCCAAAAAATGCACATATAAAGTAACTATTTTTATAAGCCACACATCGCTTATATTCCAGTTGCATGCCAGCCAAGGCTAGTGTACAATCAGCTGTGGGACACAAATGGGTGATTCCCAGTGCAGTACACATCAGAGCCAAGCTGAGAACAGTTTGACACTCTCTGCACAGGCAATCTGCTACTGTTCAGACCCCTGTAGATCACAGTGTGTGTGTGTGTGTGTGTGTGTGAGTGTGTGATCATGTTTGTGTCTCTCGGGGCCACACCCCCTTAACGGAGGTTCAATTTGTTAGCCTGACACATGAAAGGTATAGTCAGCAATTGTAAGTTGTTTATTGTGTTAAATTCGGCAATTATCTCCGTGTTATCGCCATTGTTGATGGGCACTGAAAAGATAATGTGGTGTTATACACAGCTCTGGAACTGGGAACACAAAGAAAGTGGTGCAGACCGCACCACACACCACTGTCCCAGCCTTGGCAATGTGTGTCTAATGTGGGCGGGGTTGAGCTTCTGAGTGAGCACCACATGCATTGAAGGGAGATGTGTGTTTGTTGTGGTCAAGCTCAAACATCAACAGTCTTTCTCCAGATTTGCTGAACACACCTTTAACGACAGTAAGAGCACTGATTCGTCTCTTGTCATCCTCAGAAGGTCCTACGGTTCACAACCTCACTGGGAAGGTTATAAGGGACACTTTCGAACGTCTGAATGTTTTTTGTATAGAACCCACATGATTGTTTTGGCATAGTCTTTCCCAGCACCTCAATGCTGAGCAGATCGCATTCCTCTCTGCTCATCCACCAAAAGCTGTCCTAGGCACACTGTAATGCTCTACAGCCCAACCCCACACGTTTCTATATAGGTTCAGAGTCAAACTTCAACACGAGCTGGGGCTGAATCTGGGTGTTCCACTGTATATATTGATGGCACAATTGAGGAGTGTACCCTGTACAGTATAAGTGAAGCACTCCCAGTGTTACGGTATACTAGGTGAGGTGAGAACAGACTAGCAGATGAAAATGAGTTGCCTCACCAGGGGTTTTGCTCTGCACACACATCGTGGTGATGGAACTTCCCTGCGCATCTGTTCGAATTCATTATTTCAATATCTAAAGTTGAGGGGGGTTATTTCCGAGTGCTATAAAAGTTAATGAACACACTCAGGCCTATGGTGGAGCCACTATAGTTGTGTCTGCAATACCTTAAATGTAACTCCAATTTTTTAACAAGCCCATGTTGCAGTGACATAAAGCAGATTTTCTATATGTTTTTGCCTATGTTGCCAATGTTCTATTAGCCTATAGTGACAATGTGTACATACGGGTTTGTATTCTCCAGAATATATTGATAAGGCATTTCATATTTTATTAATGTGCTTTATGACGCAACCTTCTGGTTTATCTTGATTAAATGTTCAATTAAAACAATTGTATTCCTTTACCTAAGGTTGATCACTAAGTTTAGACACAAGCACTGAGAGTGTTACATTGATTGGAAGTTCGACCTTTACCAAATACTGACAAATTACACTTGAGCTTGTGGAAAAAGCACATCTGGCTGATTAGAAGACCAGACTAACACTCTCAAATAGCCTGTATCCCAAACAAGTGATGGAATGTCTGTCCCTCCCTCCCTCCCTGCACAAACAGTATGCCTGTGCATCAAACATGAAGGATTGAGTGACTGGTGCACCAATCATAGTATCAAGTGAGGCAGGATCTTACCATGGACTGGAAGCGCAAATCCCCCAAGAGCTGAGCTAAGCATACATATATGGTTAGATTGACTGCACTGTGCATACTACAGTATATATGACACACAAACTGTATACATATTGCTAGTATAGCAGAAGGAACCTAAAAATTGGTTTTGGTCAAATTTGATTTATTTTTGATTTCAGAAAAATAGAATTTAATTAATGGGCTAAAACACAATCAGTTACACTTCAAATTTTCTGGTTTGACCCTTGTGATGTCCTTTGGGTCAAAATGACCCAAATCACTAGCTCTTTGTGGCAGATAGAAGGCGCTAAACCTAATTCTACAGCTTACACATGTGAGTTTGAAACCCGAGGACAACAGGATGGTTAAAAGGCACAAAAAAACAACACAAATACATAAAGAAATCATTTATAAATATATAAATGCACACGATATTTTTAAGGACATCAGCAGGGTTAAGATTAAAAAATATCGGTGTGACATCAAAAATAATCAATAACTTTATATGTAGGCTACTGTACAGTACAGTCATTGAACTACAAACAGATGTAGACAAAGTAAGAAGTAGTATAGTAGAATAAATAACCAGTGGCATTGTTTTATTAGACTTAAAAGATAACAAGACCCCAAACTTCCCTTTCCCTAGCCACATTAGCCAGCTCTGACTAGGGAATCCCGAGGCCTTCCCAGGCCAGAGTGGCGATATAAGAGTCTTCCCCGAGGCCTCCTCCCAGCTGGACGTGCCTGGAACATCTGCATAGGGAGGCGCCCAGGGGGCATCCTTAACAGATGCCCAAACCACCTCAACTGGCTCCTTTCAACGTGAAGGAGCA
>JAODUG010005327.1:0-10061 GCA_027564795.1 Aphredoderus sayanus
GCTAGTTGTTTAGCATGGTCATTTCGGAAAATATCTCTACAACACAGTACATACTGTAGGCCTTTGACATATTGTCATTCCTTTGGTACCAGATAACTTGCCACTCATTAGAGCAGCTTGCAAAACCTTTTGCATTAGTACTTGTTCTATGTACTGTACTTGGAGGAAAAGCTATCTACTGACTAATGTGTATGACAACAGCATTACATTATAGGGCAAACTTGAAAAACAATTATCCCTGTTATGAATGCTACTATTAGCTATTAAGAGCTGCATTGTTACGAGCAATACATTAAACATACCAAGAACACCATTACCTACTTTCAACTACTTTCTCCTCTTTTTATCCTTGCTTCACAGGTACAAATTATAGACCCTGTTAGAGAACAGAGCCCACTTATAAAGACGACAGGGATGGTTAGAACGCCAAATTAGGTATAAATTATTTTAAAAGTTTGTTGATGTTTTTTTAGTTTGGGGTGTCAGATATATTCTGTGAATATTCTTGTGACCAGGTCTCAGAGTTAGTGCATGTAATAAAGCCTATGCCACCTTTTTGAAGTCTTTAAATAGTCATTTTGATCTGTTAATCTGTATATCAGTTTAATCTTGGCCAGTTTCATGTAGTTTAGTTCCTGTCACCATTTCCCCAACATGACCCATAACAGTTTCCCATTGGTTGTAGTATAACCCTGATGGTGTCCTTTGGGTCAAAATGACCCAAATCACTAGCTCTTTATGGCAGATAGAAGGCACTAAACCTAATTCTACAGCTTACACAGACATATGATGTGCACTGCTGGCACAGCAAGGTGTTTGAAACTCGAGGACAACCGGAGGATTAAAAGGCATGACAAAATAAACAAATACATAAAGAAATAATTAATAAAGAAATAAATACACATGGCAATGACAATTAAAAAACACACAAAATCATATATTATTACAAATACAATATTATTAAGGACAACAGGAGGGATAAAACAGGTCAAGGGTATTATTGAAAGGCGGTGTACATTCTATAAACTTTCTTTAAAAAAAATGTCTCATTTATTTAGTGTGTATTTTATTATTGTTATAATCTCTACTTGTGTTGCTATAAATAGTGTTTATTATTGTCAAAGTTAGAAGTTATCTCTCCCCTTTTGGTCCATCATAGAGCAACGTGTCAACAGGAGGCACTAGTGGACGTCTTAATTAGGCCCTGTTACTCTAATGATGCACAGTAATTAAAATAAATGAATGCAAGCAAAATGATCCCAACTGGATGATTAATGCACTTATCTAAACCAAAATGTGTCCCTGTACTGTATACAGTGTGTGTACTGTATTACGATGGCATATTAGTGAATCTGGTATCTTTTTATGCTTCTATTTCTATTCCTCTTCTTCCTACACGCAAGAAAACCTCCATGTCCAGTCAGAGGCTATTGGTCACGCTTAAAAATATCAAATGTCCCTGCCGCAGTGAATATCATTACTAGAATATTCCTGTATGTGGTTATGCTAAATATTTCATTTTAATCCACTTGTAGCACAGTGTAACTGTATGGATCACATGAGAAACTGGATACATGCTTCTCTGATTTAATCTCTTGTCTGAGCTGCCAGTTGATGCTATGGAACTGGACAGTAGCCATTCCCAGTTGTAGCATCCAGCGTGTCATTGGACAGCTCACATTTATAAAGCAGAGGGGAACGGATAAACAAGTGTGTTTTGAAGGGAGCAAATGCAAGAGCTGTCTGAGACCGTGTAACGTCGGAGCTCCTCCTCAGTTATATTGTACGCTTATTGTTTTGTTTATGATCCAGTGTTTATTCTCATTCATCTGCACTTGTACTCACCTCACCTTATCCCATTACAGTACATTAGGGTTAAAAGCTGTGTACATAAAGCACAGTAACTATCATAAGCGACGTCACATAGTACTGTTCATGATACCAACAACAAACACGTTCTATGACATACAGTATGTGCATGGCAACATGACATACAGTATATATCAGGTGCTGTTCTTATACAACGCATACTGTAGCACTTGCAGCATTATACATGTATGGCCTGGTTCCAGCTCCAGCAACTGGATGTCTGTGAACATTGACGAGTCGTTACAGCTTTGGCTAAGCAGAAAAGCCAGCAAGATCTATGGGCCACACGCTGACGAAGGTCGCCTGCATCTCACCACCAGCTAATACCAGATACAATTTACATTACATCGATTCACTGTGTGTTAGTCATTTAGTCAGCTGATTTAATGCCTCTCAAAGCAAATGTATGGCAGGTACTTCTACGTTCTACTTTATGAGCCTCAAACAGCTGTTGAATGAGTTGGGTGGTTTACTACCTGAGGTGGAGACCTTCTGCATTGTAAAGTTTGTTCACGAGGGTACGATCATTGCTTTTAGCTGTTACGATTATATTTGGAGACAGCAAGTGAAAATATGATTCAAAAGTATGGACTGATTAAACACTGAATGTTAATTATTTGGATACATCTATTGATGTATTTACAATTTAAGATAGGCTTAAAAACATACACTTGTATTGGCTTTGTTGCTGTAATTATTGCTATATTGTAAATACTATCAGATACACACAGTAAATAAAGAAGATTATTGGCTTACTTTTAATGCATTTCTACGTTCAGCCAAATTACTTCAAGTACCTGTAAGTTGAGAGGAAAATATTTTCCTACTGTGACCTGACATTTTTAATTATTGCTGAGTATGTCACTGTGGGAACTCTAGCACAGTTCACAGGTTGGAGAGTTGTTAAATACACCTCGTCGGAAGAATAATTCTCATGTCACACTGCACTGCACTGTTACCCGAAGAAGTCTAACACTGGAACTGAATCACTAGTAGATATACATAGTAGCTACAGTAGAAGCTTCACTCTGGGAACTGTCAGCAGCCCAGCCCCAGGATTTTTGGAAACCTGTAAATGAACTATTATAGTAGCGTATCCTAGTGGATATGAATGAATAAGTCTAGATTATTTATTTAATTTTTTTATTTTTTTATTTAAAGGCTAGTTCATGTGGCTGTTGAAACCATGACTGATTCAGGATTACTAATTCATGAGTGAGTCAAAATGTCTACAAACATTTTATTTTCTTTGTCAGTCCAGCAAAAAAATCCAGACTGGAAGCGACCATTTGAGGAAGTTGCTAACCTATATGCAGTTTGGTTACAAAGAGCAATTTTGATATGAGTCTGGAGTTGCAGATTACAGACATATTTTTAATGACTGCATTCAAAGCTTTCGGGAAGTAGGCTGATACAAAAAATAAAAATTAATGAGGGTGTTCTGAATGAAATTTCACCCGTTGCCTTCTGGTACCATTTCAGTTGAGATTCTGCTCATCAAAGAACTTGTCTACCAAGGGAGGTGATTATTCACCTGCCTTTTGATGGGAAGACATCTGTCATGTAATAACTGCAGTCAAACAGCTACTGTAAAGAAAATAGACGGATTGCATAGACAGAACGTAAATTGGCCAAAATCTAGTTCTTTACTGGAAATGAGCCTAAATGTCCCAGTTATTCTGATTCCTTGTTCATATTTAATATAACATAATTATACAATTCCCTTTTCCCCTCCTTTTTACCATAACGTAAGACAAATTATATACCCAGTAGAAGGCGTTGAGTTTTTACAAAATAAAAAGTTTCTTTTGGTCAGTCTGGTCAATCTGACCAACCACTGATTGTTCATTTGTCTTTCTCTCACACTTACTAACACACACACACACACACACACACACACACACACACACACCTGCACACACGCAAACAGTTTGTTCTCCACAGTCCATATCCTGCTGAGACTGCTCTGTCACAAACATGTCATGTTATCAGAGACAGTCATTAGCTTTGTATGTGAGCGCGGGTGATCAGCCTGTATTGATAGACTGGGCAGGGTGTCTGAATGCAGCACTGCCACCCCACCATTGTCTCACTGGCTCAGGATGAAAAGAAGCTGAGTTGAAGGAAGCCACTTACCTCATCAGCGTGGTCAAAAGGAAACCATTGCCAAAGTACATGTTGTACTTTTGTCTCCTACGGTGCAGCATTTGTTCATAGCATTCATGTAACATGTTTATCTGCTTTCTTGGTTTAACAAAACTGTAAATGCAAAAGTATTAGTGCAAGATTTTAATTTGCAATAAATGTATGCTGGTTATTTAAGTGACCTTAATTAATTTCGCCTTCACAGCAAGCTGGAATTACCCGTATGGTTGAAACTAGCCTTTCATAAGTATTTGTGTTTTTGTTGTTTTCACAGTGCAAGCCCCCTTCTTTTAGTTTTTAGATGCTGGCACCTCTCTCTAATCCTCACACAGAGGTCAAACCTATAGTAACATTTTAGCTTCCTCTGCATTCCCTAGTGCTGCAGTATACACTTTTGCGCATAACCCTAGTACTGTAACAATATTAAAGTGCACCTTTAAATATTCTGACCTGAAAAATTTTACTTAGGAGTGACTGACAGCAGACAAATAACAAAACTCCAGTTTGACTATTTCTCACATATCAGTCTGGACAAGCTTAAAGTCCTTGTGCTTAGGTCAATCTGCATCTTTTTAAATCTAATCCAACCTATACCTTCCCATTTCCAAATAGTTTAAATGGTTGGCTTCCTAGATGTCTCTATGTAACAAACCTTCTGACACATCAGGTTACGGCAGAGCATCACTCTAAGCTGTCCCCGGAGCTTTGCCATTGTGTAGTTTGACTACCAGAGTGACTTCCGCCAGGAAAATTGACAATGATCCCCCATCAGCCTCCAACTCTGCCTCTACCATAGAGGCTAGTTCGATTCAGGAGTTCTTCAAAGTGTTCCTTCCACAGCGCAATTACATCCTCAGTTGAGGTCAACAGCGTTCCATCTTTACTTCCATCTTTAAGTGGAAAATAATTATTTTTAGTTACATAGAGGGAGGATCTCATGTTTATTTTTCAGTGGGTTAAATGTTTATTTCACATTTAAAATTAAAACATACAAAATATAGGTTTAACGCATTCATAGAGAAACACATGAACAGAAGCTAATGTGGGAAAGCTCTTAAAATAGCTACAGTACCAACCTACAGTACACAACCATCTTCCAAAGGACGTAACATCTATGTTGATGTTCAACAACAAACAAATCAACAACAAACACTGTTATTAAAGTCAGAAATTGCATGTAGAAGAAAATTGTACAGAACATCATGGAAGGTTCCTTAAGAATTGCCAATAAACCTTAGAACAATATCTTCAGTACACCTCAAAATGTCAAAAGGCTTCCCTGTATTCCACTGAGCCACCTACACACACACACACACACACACACACACACACACACACACACACACACACACACACACACACACACACAAACAAACCCCTCTGGAGGTGGCAGACTGCACACCACAGGAAATGCCGCTACACACTCCATGGGGGGTGGATTTATTCAACATCACGTTGAGAAGGCGTGAATTAAAATGGAACAAATTGTGTGACCACAAATGTCCTTGGTCACGCCTGTTAAGGTACACAGCACTCTGCATATGACAAACCCTCTCTCTCTCTCCCTCTCACTTCCCCTCTATCCCTCTCTCTCCCTCTCTGTCCCTCTCCCTCAGACAGGGAACCAATGGATAGTGGCTAAAACGTGGTTACAGGTAATGCACCATGAAGACTGCTTTCCAAAGCCCTCAGAAGGGTGGCAATGTGGCAGCTTGAGGCTCGGGCAATGTGCCTTCTCTATCTGTTGCTACTCATAAATACCTCCAATACGGGCAGGAGTGCAGAGTGTGTGTGTGTGTGTGACTCTCTCTTTCACACACAATCACCACACCTGCATAAAGATAAAAAAAAAAAAAAACACAACAAAAAACACAAACAAAAAACGCAAAACATACGAAAACACCTGCGCCAAGCCACACGCAAGCATTGCTGCAGGTGATTGTTAGTTTAACAGGGCAAGCTTCGAGACTATTTTTCAGAGGACATAGGGTTCAGTCATTGCAAATTGACCGATCAATCTTCATATCCGTCCATGGCAAAGAAAAACACCCGGAAACGGGGGAGAAAAAAAGGCTTTCCCACTCTCCGTGGGGCATACGTTAAAATGGAACGGTGCCATTTCTCCAGCAGCTGCACTAAAAGTTGGAGACAGACACTTCCTTTTCCATAATGCTTTGTTGCCAGGAGGGAAAATGGGGTGGTGGGCCAGTTTAAGGCAGCAAAGTAGAAAAGTAGTCAATAATTATGGAGAAACTAAATTTAGTGGCATATTTTGCCTGTAAACATTCCTTCATATCGAGATAATTATTTTACCGTGAATCAATTCATTTCACAGGCTTCAAGGAAGGTTTTCTTTGCTCTCATTATGTCAAGGGAGTGCCCTCATTGTCATCATCTGTGTCATTGTCAGTGTTCAAATATAGGGTAGGATTTGTGTACTTGTGTGTGTGTGTGTGTGTGTGTGTGTGTGTGTGTGTGAGTTAATGACAAAATTGTAAAAAAAAGAAAAAAAAAAGAAAAAAAAAAGAAATTAAGTTAACCTTGGTAGCATAATTTACAGTATTTGAGAAAGTTGGAGATTGTAGCTACAGTATATGAAGAAAAACGCTATTAAGATAAATACATAAATGCCATAAAATCTCCCTAGACTAGGTACTGTACACTTCTCTATTGCTCCGTTGAAACAAGGCATGGTATCCTAGTACATCTAGGTACATCTTTTACAAATGTACATTATACTGTCTTTTGTATATTAATGAAGTCTTATATGCTAATGTAGGTTAGGTCATACAGTACAGTACGTTCATGTTTTGCAGTTAATGCATCTGCAGTGAAGGAGTGATGTCATCCCACATTGACACTGTCCTTTGTGGGATGACAAATCTGGGGGAGAGCAGTTGCAGTAATTCCTATTTCACAGCATTTATAGGAACGTGTACAGCTTTTGATTACGTTGGCATTTTATTTCTATAATTTGATGCCATGCAGGTTTACCTCCCCCACCACACATACACACACGATCACAAGTGGTCACCACAGTGTTGCTCCCAGGCATGTTATTTGCACGTTGACAGCTGTGACAAATCCTGGGAACCGTGGGATGTGAACCTGCGATATCTCAACCCGATCACGGAAATAGCCTACAAACAGATCAAGGCCTCGCATCTTGGGCCTCTAAATCAGTCGAGGCTGTGCGCTCTGCAACAGCCCATTGTTCTCAGGGTGAGATGAAATCTGCAGTCAACACACACAGAGGTCCACCGCTATTAAATATTTCATTGACAATAAACACTGTTTTGATTGATGCCGAGGTTCAGCCAGTCAGGGTGAGACAGTAGGAAAGATACTGCGAGACAGAGAGAGACAAACAGGAGTAAGGGAGAGAGAGAGACAAGGAGAAATATAAGAGATTGAGGCATCTATTTGAAATGACAAAACATCTGGTTCCTGCTCGTTGCCTCCCCGCCCAGAGATTGCAGTAATGGAGGTTCTGGAGGTAAATGCATGTTTAACATTAGACATCGTCTTTAATTTCACACATTAAGACTTGGCTTTGCTTATAACAAGGCCTCATTGGCTCATAACAGCCATGTCAAGGGAAGAGGGCGGACTATGCAATTCTGAAAGTAAAAGGGCAATCTCGCACATCTCCGTTGAGGCATTTAATTAGCGCAATCAGTAGAGGGGGTATTTACTTCTACCGTTCCGCAACACCTACTCTTGTATTGCCAGCAATGTGGGCTCGGAAAACCTTAAGAGTCTCAACGATCGTCCTATTGAAGTGGGCGTGGAATTTGATTTGCCCAGGAAAAAGGTTCCCTTAATGATTATCTGACTATCTGGGCTTGTTGTTGTTGGGGCAATCTTCAAGACAAGGCTGTGTTTGGCCTTCCTTACATTATGAATACAACATAAAACAGGACCAATAAAGCCTAACCCTAACCCTATGCCACTACAGTGTATAATTAGCATAGCATTCCCATTTGCCTTTAACTCAGAGCAGTCTTACTGTAACCTGACACATCAGATGGTTGTTACACAGAGCCATATATAGTACTAGGCACACAACCATCAGCGGAGCCATCCTTTATATCTATGTGAAAATGGCAGGCACAAAAAAATACAGGGCAGGTGATTGGATGAACCCGTGAACGAGCGGAGCCAGTTGTTAAATCAACTCTTGCCAAAGCCAATCTGGAGAAGACTGAAAACATATTTTCCACCGAGAAAAGCCTTTATTGCCATTCTTTGCTGTTCTCTTCTAATAAATTCTAATAGACCTAAAACTGATGTTATTGCTGCATCTACATTAAAATATCTGGTTGTTTTTGCTGTTGTCACACCTAAACCACACCTGTGGTTATCAGTACGACACTGACTGGTCAAATCAGTTGTTACTCGGTCTCATTTCAAGCTGAAACTGAAGCTCGCAAGACCATCCTGATCTCCCGAGGCTAGTCTTACAGGGTACCCCAGGTGCAATAAAAGCCCATGTGTATTTTAATAACCTGGTGTTTAAACAGCCTGGGGGATCAGCTCTTACACAACACCTACAGTATCAACAGATCAACACTTCTGTATCATGGGGAATGGGCAGATTGCTGGTACTGTAGCTGGTGTTTAGTGTACAGGGGTCACAACATGCTCCAATTCAAAGGCATTACCAACTGACAATCTTGGTGACTTCGTAATCACAGATAGCGTAAATCCTCTATATTCATGCAGTTTGTCAAACTGAGGCTAAATAGCAAGGTATCACTTAATCCGGTCAAGCCTACAGCTAACCTTGTGTAGAATTAAGCCCACAAACCTATGGACATATTCTTAACTACAGAATGTGGCCTGCTCGCTCGGTCTCTAAAAACATGGAAAATCCCAGGGGAGCACATACCTTAAAGCTTGAGTAAACACAGTAACATGGCCGCGCACAGTTAATCAATGAGCTTACAAAGGAATGCCTTATTGTTATTTAGATAACAAAATGATTGTACTGTGGGCCTCCACTTGGTCCAAACACGGGAGATTTAACCAACAGTAGGTGAAGAGCGTTTATAAAAATATTAACACCCCATGATATATATTTCAGTAGGCACATCATTAATATTTCACTTATGGCTGTGGCACAAATAAGTAGATAAAATGAGAGGAAGATTTAACACAACATTAGTTATTCATAAACTCATTTCACCCACTCAAGTCGCAAATCCCTTTGAATAGCTCTCCGTGTTTGATTTTCATGAAATCTGGCATACGGACACATCCTCGTCTTAAGAGTTCCCCATTATTATTAATGGACTAGCGTGGACGGGCATAAACCGCGGGCCGCATTACACATGCAGCTCGCGGCGTTAGCCTAGCGAACGGCGGAGACGAGCAGCGCCGAGCGGAGCTGAGATAAGAGGGCCGGCGCGAGAATGGCCGGTTAGCTTGACACTTAGCCGCTAATAGGCGTTCTCGTGCGCCATCCATCACCGTCACCGGCTCCAGGCGACAGGGCTGCAATAATGGCAGTATAATTACACCTGCACTTACAATGGACATGCTCGATACACCCACACAAACATGCGGGGGGTGACTGACTCCCCTGTGTGTGTGTGTGTGTGTGTGTGTGTGTCGGTTGAAAGGTACACACACACACACAGTGTTGGGTTGATTGTACCGTTAGCATCTATACGACGCGCGACGCGACATGGTATGTATGTGCACAGCGTTGGTGCGTGTTGCTGTGTGCCGCCAAAACACCTGACAGATGATTGGTTGGTTGGGTGGCTGGGCGGTTTTCCCACCGGGGACCAATTTCCCCCGACCTGTTCCAAAGGCTTGTTCATTACAGCGAACAGTTGGGAACAATACTCCACACCTCAGCGGCTTCATTTGCTGCCCCCCCCCCCTCCCCCTCTCCTTTCTCCCCCCGCCCCCTCTACGCTCTCTCACCCGCTCTGCCGCCATGGCGTGCTGCTGGGAGTGCTTGAGATTGGTGGCGCCAGTCTCTCTCTCTCGCTCTCTCTCTCTCTCTCTCTCTCTCTCTCTCTCTCTCTCTGCCTCAT
>JAODUG010005328.1:0-10060 GCA_027564795.1 Aphredoderus sayanus
CAGTTCTGAAGGCGAAAGGGGGTCAAACACAGTATTAGTATGGTGTTCCTAATAATCCTTTAGGTGAGTGTATATGCTAACATACCTCCACTACATAATCCATATGGTAATACTTACTGACTGTTGTGTCAAATATGTCTCCCTTCCAGTCAGCGTGTCTAGCTCCCTCCACCCCCCTGACTGGCCGTGTCTACCTGAAGGAGAAGGATCTGCTCGTCACGCCCGTCTCCTCGGCAACGCAGAGTGTCAGCCGCCTGCAGGGCATGGTGGCAGGACTGAGAAGCACGCCCTCTCCCAACCTGCTAGAGATATTCAAGTGAGTCTCTCTGTCTGCCTTCTGCTATTGCTTTCTTCTATATGCATTGTATGTATAATGTGCACATTATTTAGTTTACTGACCTCTGTGTTGTGTCTCAATGCACACCTTTGGTGTACATCAGGCTGTCTGTTCTGTTATTACAGTGTGTGGTGTAGTCTTTGGTAACTATACCAAAAACTGTCTCAATTTAGAGACGTTTTGTTTTTGTTTCCTGAATAGCCAGACATTTTTTTACAGTAGTCGTTTCTTTGACTGTTCAGATGTTCTGTTCACACATGAAAACAATGACAGAAAGATAGAGGAATTGTCAGATTAATCTGAATTTAAGAAAGCGGTTACCAGCCTAACAGTGTGTCATGTGTTTGTATGTAATTGTAGGTCGTGCACCAGGGACCCTACAGAGGCTATCCTGGCCAGAGTGAAGACTCTGGGTCAGACCTTTAAACAGCACTACACCAATGACTCCGAAGACACACCAGGCTCTCACATAGGTATAACAGGCAAACGCACAGGCACCACT
This sequence comes from Aphredoderus sayanus, assembly GCA_027564795.1. Taxonomy (NCBI): domain Eukaryota; kingdom Metazoa; phylum Chordata; class Actinopteri; order Percopsiformes; family Aphredoderidae; genus Aphredoderus; species Aphredoderus sayanus. The sequence goes on from JAODUG010005328.1 coordinate 840, forward strand.
TTCAAACGGAGGGCTTTTAAATAGAAAACAAACCCATAGCTTAAACCCCAACAGGAAACTGAATCTAGAAAGCATGTAGCATATGTAGGTTGACTAACTCCCTGAACCACCATTGGTAACCAAATCATTTGCATGCACTGCACAGTGCACACACACGCATACCTTTACTTCACCAAACAAATGTACACTAACTCAAGATGCACCAGCAGTGCATTGCGTGTTTGTAAACATTCTCTGCTGGTATGTTGCAGACTTTGCGGAGAACCGCCTTAAGTTGGCTGAGATCCTGTACTACAAGATCCTGGAGAACGTCATGCTGCAGGAGACCAAGCGCCTGCAGGGAAAGGACATGACTGTAAGATGGCCGTCTCTCTGTTACATTGATAGATCAGTGCCTCTCAAACTGTTTCAGCAGTAATATGTTGGCAATGGACCACTTGCTTTATTGGGCCAGGGTAACATGAAAAAAGATAATCACACTAGAGCAGAAATAATAACCAATAATTATAAGCATGTAAATATATCTATTTTTAAGAGATTATCAGTAATGAACCACCCCTACAAATAAAAGCATGGGGAACCCCAACCCATTGTTGGAAAACCATTGTGTTAGATCGCCCAATACACAACGCTGCTAATGCATAATCGACTAACTGCAGAGTGTAACTATTGTGTGTGTGTGTGTGTGTGTCAGGTCCTGTTGGAGCAGGATATATTCCACTGCTCTCTGATGGCCTGCTGTCTGGAGGTGGTGCTGTTCTCCTACAGCTCTCAGAGAACCTTTCCATGGATCATCTCTATCTTCAAACTGCCCCCCTTCTACTTTTTCAAGGTATACAGACCCATAACCATTTACATGAACTGGGAATTTGCTGTGTTGCAACTCCGTTATTATAATAAGCCTTGGGCTTGGTATAGAGTATACTTGGATTATATTATATATTACAATGAGATGCGTTGACATAACTGTCTGTCTAGGTGATAGAGGTGTTCATCCGCTCAGAAGAGGCTCTCTCCAGAGACGTGGTCAAGCATCTGAACTCTATAGAGGAGCAGGTTCTGGAGAGCAAGGCCTGGTGCCCTGACTCCGCCCTCTGGAGTGCACTGGCAGCTGCGGGGAACAAGGTCCCAACTGTGGAGGAGGTGAGCGCGCATACACACACACACACACACACACACACACACACACACACACACACGCGGGACCACCATAGTGCCTCATACGTTCTAACTGTATTTCATGTAAACCTCTCTCTGTCTCAGGTGAATTTCTCCACCAGTCTGGACGGCGGTGCTGGTTCCACCAGTGGGGGGGTGTCTCACCTCCCCCTGGTGTCTCTCTCCCCCATCATTCACCCCCGCATCCGCGAGTTCCGCACTGCTGTGGGCAGCGCACGGAAAGGTAACTTTTGTGTGTGTGTGTGTGTGTAGAGGGGGTTTCTTCTTTGAGAGTGCGTGAGTGGGTATATTGTTACTACTTCCCATCATCTCACTTTATTATCTCTTATCTCTATTATCTATCTATTATCTTGCATATTTTATGTAACTCTCTCTCTCTCTCCCCCCCAGACGTCCCTCCCTCACCCCTGACAGTCCATGACCGGTACAGCTCACCAGCGGCGGGCAGCGCCAAGCGCCGTCTCTTTGGAGACGATGCCCCGACGACGACGGCGGTGGCGGCCACCGCGGTAACGCCAGTTTCCTTGGCGACACCCTCCCTGAGCCCCATGTCGTCTCCGGCCAAGCGGCTGACCTTCAGCTCGCCGGCCACCCTGAGGATCGGGACCCCCGGGAGCCCCACCACCGTCCTGACGGTCAACGCTAGCAACGGACAGCAGCTCAGCTTCCCGCTGCAAGGTTGTGTGTTGTGCTCGCACACACACACGCACACACCGTCAGTGTTTTGCCTCCTCTCACAATGGAATCCCTTGTTTGAGAGGAACTACTCTCAGCATGACTTGCACTGTTGATATGAATGTGCCTCTGAGGTACATGATTGGACATAAAACACACATACACCACAAATCCTCTTTGTAGCTATTCCTGCACCTCACACTGCCTTTAACTTGAACAGGTACATGGACTGTTATGGAATATTTGGACAATACCTACAAACATTTATACAAAGTGGACACACTTAAACCCCTCCTGTTGTCCCCGGGGTTAAAACGCACTAATTTAGTGCGCCAACTTTTTTATGCCAGCAGAGGGCGCCAACCACAACACAGACATATGAGGAACCGCGCTTGGCGCCCTCTGCTGGCATAAAAAAGTTAAAGGTAATTTGGACCCTTAGGACAACAGGAGGGTTAAACACCGACAAATACGAAGCCCCGCAAGCGAGTGGTTCTACTCTTACACACAGTAAATCAAACAAACAAACACACACATATTGAAGTCCACTCAGCATTATTCAGCAAGTAGACGTTGCTCAGGGGCACTTCAGCAGCCACTGTGTCTGATGGCAGAATGGAGCCTGTCAGTCGCGGGGCTGACTGTGTGAACTTCCCCAGGTATCAAGAACGACGGCAGTATAACGCTGATTCAGGTTCAGTCTGGACCATGTGACCCCTCCAGACCAGTCACAGCCCAGCTCCTGCTGACTGCCTCCCCCAGCCGGCCAAGCTCCGCCCCCGTCCCCCCGGACCCCCAGCAGGGGGCCAGTCGTCCGCGTCGCACCGGATCCCTGGCTCTGTTCTTCAGAAAGGTAGAGCAGGGAGACGCGTGGCACAGGGTCATGTGTCACTGTTACCACAGTATGTGTGATAGTGTGTGTGTGTGTGTGTGTGTGTGTGTGTTTTCCAGGTGTACCACTTAGCCAGCGTGCGGCTCAGGGACCTGTGCGTGAAGCTGGACATCTCGACGTCGCTCCGCGGGAAAATCTGGACGTGTTTCGAGCACTCCCTGGTCCACTGTACGGATCTGATGAAAGCCAGGCACCTGGACCAGCTGCTGCTGTGTAGCATTTACATGATATCCAAGGTACACCCGGTAGCAGCCCTTCGTTGTCCAGGTGACAGGCTGGTGAAGGTGTACAGCGCCGTGTCATGAGTCTGTCTGCCCCCTCCTCTGTGCAGATCACGGAAGAGACGCAAACCTTCCAAGACATTATGAAGTGCTACCGCAGCCAGCCACAAGCCAGGAGTCATGTGAGACACACACACTCACCCCCACACACACGTGTGTGTGTGTGTTTTTTTTTATTTCTATTTGGTAGGCACTCATTAAAGTCTTTCTTTACGTGTGTGTGTGTGTGCAGGTGTACCGTAGCGTGTTGTTGCATCAGTCCTCCGGTGAGCAAGGGGCTGATGAGAATATGGAAGTGGATCCTGCCTCTGGGGGAGAGTGTAAGAACACGCGCGCACACACAGTAACACCTCAGCTATTGTAAGATCACCAAAACACTTCTTTATTTAGTGAATTGTAACAACCCTGGCGTGGAGAGGGGAGGTGCTAATGGAGAAACGGGGAGCTGAAAACAGGTGTTGTCAACAGCTGCAGCACCTGTCTGATCTGTCAGATAGTGTTTTGCTGCAGTCTAATTTTCAGTGAAACCTCTGACAGAATGTTCACATGAACCAGCTGCTCTCAACCCGTGCGTTTATTAAAGATAAAACAAAGTACATAAATAATAACATGGGAGCTGGTTGGGATTGTCACGGTAATTTCTATGCCGACCGCTGTATTAGGCTAGCAACATTACAAGTTATTTATATGGCTCCAACGCAGTTATCCGTGGAAAACATTTGGATTTCAATGATGGAAGTTTTGAGGCCCTGCAGCCAATCCTGTTCCTGTATCTGTCCTCCTCCAGCTGCAGAGAAAGCCAATCAGGGCTCAGCAGACACGAGCACCGGCCAGTTGTTAGAGGGGGAGCGTGGTGACCTCATCCAGTTCTACAACCTGGTCTATGTTCAGAAGATGAAGAGTTTCGCTCAGCGGTACGCTTCCAGTGACGACAACAACAGGGTAAGACACGCACACACACAAATGAGACTAAATGAGAGTGGTTCAAGTGAGTAAATATTGAAAGCACCTTGAATATAGACTCGATGATTGCACTAGTACAAGGAGTTAAACTGAGTGTTTGTCCTGTGCCAGATGGATGCTCCACCCCTCTCCCCATTCCCAGCGGTCCGGGCCCAGCCCCTCTCTCCTCGTCGTGTCTCCCAGAGACACTGTCTGTATGTCTCCCCGCACAAGAGCTCCACCGGACCCCCACGGACGCCCAGCTCCTACACCTACCGCATCAACAGCAGTCCCAGCAAGGTACACACACAGGGCTACGTTATAGGGATATTATTGCTTATTTAGAAGCAGAAATATTTAGTTTTACATGTACTCATTTAGTAATTCTTTTACGGTCCCTTAACCACCAGCACTATACTACCATCTATTCTATGTTCTACATTATACAGATCAACTCAGCGGTGGGACATTTTTGCCGTTATTCTGAAATGGTCATATTCCTATAAAACCTCATTAATCAACATAAAGATGATTAAAAATATGTGATACAAATTGTTGTGTTTACATCCAGCTGTGCTTAACTGGATTAATGTAAATAGACCATTTACACATAATTTACATTCTAGGACAGATTTTTTGCATTAATTATGCAGTATGTAATAATAAAAATAGAATTATTTATCTAAGGTCCAAAGACATTTAACTCCAATTGAAAGCCTTATTTCCACAGTTAAAACAATGGCTAATAATCAGTTGATAATGGCTAGCTGCTGTTTAAACATACAACTGCTTTCAAGCTCTAATGGTGGTGTGTGTAAAAAGAGCTCATTTGCTTTCATCTCTCTAAAACCTTCATCCAGGAGCTATCCGACATAAACCGCATGATCCGCCAGGGCTGTGTGAGTAGGAAGAGAGCCTTTAACATGGAGGGTGACATGCTGATGTCATCAGCATGCGACTCCCCCAGCAAGAGGGCATGTTCAGAAAACAGCAGTAGTCCAGACGTCCTGCTGAAGCGTCTCCAGGATGTTGTGTCTGAGAGACAGAGTCTCTGATCTGTACAGATAAACTACAGTGGGAATGAGAAAGTGTCCTTACAGAGCCTTGGTTGTAAATGGTAGCAGGCGCATGTAGAAAGATGCAGAAATGCCTAAAGTGGTGGGACGGGATGGATTGTTAATATACAGCACAGATGCTGTAGTTCACAACTACACACCCTTATAGCTGTTGTCAAAACAAACTTTTCCGAGAAAATTAGGTACAATGTAGGACCCATGGGTCCTAACATCCAAAAGAATAACATCCATAATTTTATTTAGAAAATATCCGCCTTTTAAAAGTGATTTGCTATGTACATATAATTTCCAGAATTGGGGGGGGGGGGTTAAGCTCCAGTGTTTTTAAATTCAAGGCTTTTACCAAATTGCTTCAGTAAGATTCATTTTGGCAGACGAAGCAAATGTGTATGTGGGATTCTCACAATGTAGAAATTGTAGTTTATTATGTGTATACCTGGTCAGAATCTATTTGGAACTATTTGAAATATACTGAGTGAAAACTAAAGCAATATGACAAATTAAATGTGATCTCTTTTCTACACATATTAACATTGTAACCAGTGCAGTATTGCTCTAGTCTCTTTGTACAGGTATATTTTTGTACAGGTTTTATTTCTTAAGAATGTTGTCTAATAATTCTATGACTTTTTATGTGTTTTGCTATTTTCGGATATGGTTTTAAACCAAACCAAATCTGTTTTGTGTGTGTTGAGTGTGATGATTCTGGATGTACTGGTTGAAGCAGCTTACTGTCTGTTATTGTGTAGTATCTACACTTATTTTTCTATTTTAATTATATCTGATTCTTCCACTGGGTGGCACTGCTGTATTTATACAGCCCAACCCACATTTGTAAACATACCACATTTGAATTGTTTTATTGCTGCTGTTGATTATAGGTTTGAACTAGGTTTAGGGAAAACTAAATACAAATTGCCATTTGAGTTAATTTCACTTTCCTGACAATCAGAAAAACGCCCTGATTAGATACATCTGAATTTAGATTGGAATTGTTCTGTTATAATATAGATAATTAATATCTATAATAAACTAATATGATAATAGATATATAACATACAAAAGTACAGGTCTTCTCATTACGTTTAAGCCATAGGGAATCAGGACTTTTATTTAATGGTGGTTGTGCTACTTTTTTGTCAATGGCTGTAATGCACTGAACAAATTTGTTGTACTGCTGGTGTTGTTTTCCGATCATTTATGAAAAAAAACCAATATTGTTAATGTACTAAGGAAGGCTAACATTTTTCTGTGGTCATGTTATGTCATCAAAAAAACTTAAGAGCAAAATCATAAAATTAATTGTATTTTCTTTCCTGAAATTAGTATTTTCATAATTATTGATGTAACCTGCACCTAATATTAAAAAGTGTCTGCTTTTTTGTATGACAAACTGAAAGGACTCAGTTATCATGTAAGTGTTTCAATTAAAACCTGATTACTTATGTAATGCTTCTGGTGATTAGTTATTTTATAATAGTTTAATTGGGAGATTAACAAGCTTGTATCCACATTGATTTATTTTGTTTGGGAATCTTTTAGTTCAAAGTTGACACTTAATTTGTAGTTCTTCACAGCAAATGAAAAGTAACAAACTCGTGCTATGTGTATTTTGCTCTGTTCAGTATTATTCAGAGTCCCAATTTTTGTTTCATTAAATAAGCTATATTCATATAATTCTGTTCCACTTAATCATTAGATAAGTAGTTCCATAAGTGGTGATGGGGAATCTGGGCATGCTACTAGTAATCAGTTGCAAGATGTTTTTAGGACTTCAGGAGTTACATTTTTAACATGGTTGTGTATCTTTTTATTTAATTTGATTATATTTATTTTTATTTAGTATAGTTTTTATGTGCTTTTCAGTGTATTTATGTTGTCAAGCACATTTGTTTTTGCAGCAAGTTTATAATATATTATCTTGTTTCCACATAGAGGATGGAAACGTCTGTTATGGCAGTGCTAGGGAGCAGAGAGTAAGAGATAGAAGTCATGTATTATGCAAACGTCCTGTTACCATGACAGTTCAATCACGTCAAACTTGAATTTCACTACATGTATTTTCTTTCTGCACATAATTGGTGTGAACTATAACAGATGTTGCCCACATGTTTATGACCTGTATTATTCATATAATAGTACACTACCATATAACCTAATCCCTATTGTCTGAGATTTTAAAAGATTGCTATAATATTTTGTAATTTTCTTTTTTTGTGTTCACATGCTTTTTGGGGTGCTACCAGAAAATCTATATTTATGATATGCTCCTCTTACATTTTAATAACACTACTGATGTGCTTCTAATACACTATAATAACACTATTGCTGTGCTAATACACTATAATAACACTACTGATAAGCTCCTATTATATACACTTTAATAGCACTACTATTATACTCCTATTACAATACAACTGCTGATGTGCTCCCTACACTAGAATAACACTATTTATATGCTCCTAATGTGCTCCCATTACACTATAATAACACTACTGATGAGCTCCTACACTATAATAGCGCTATGTATGTTCCTAATACACTAAAATAACACTACTGCTCCTATTACACTATAATAACACTATTGATATGCTTCTATTATACTGTAAGAGCAGTATCATATCCCCAAACCATATGCCTCAACAGCTAGGACACGAGCTACGCTCTATAGGCTGTCCGCAAGCACACATGCACACACACACATACACACGCACGCACACACACACACACACACACACACACACACACACACACACACACACACACAGGATACCAACACCATGGGACACGTTGCGCATGGCTAGTTTCGCTTGCTCAGGTCTCTCCCTCTCCTCACTCCTCCCTCCCTCGCAACATCAGCCGCTTCAGCTACAATCTGTGGATGCGATAGCTACAACTGGATTCCGGATCCTTGCTACTGCTAGTCTGAGCTTCTCCACCAGGTAAGCTAAAAACCGGTTAACATTAAAACTGACGTGTGACATATGTAGTCGACTGTTCTACTGTTGGCGTCTGCTATTTGTTTACATACAGAAGGTGGAACCGGTTATATTTCACTCTAACGAGGCATCTCATCCCTGTCGTTGCTTCTTGTAACCCGTGATTATATTAATCCCGTGTCAGGTTGGGTATCGTAACGTAGCTCGGCTAGATGGCAGGTTGTGTGACTACAGTATAGGCTACTATCATCCCACCGTTATTTTGTCTTTCCCGGCTCATGAAATTATCTATCCTCCTAGATCTGAATCGTAGTTTTAGCGAGGCACATGATACCGACGTGTTTGTGATGGCATCACAAGGTCAAGAAAAAAAGGGATGGTCTTTCTGATGACAGACGACATCGGACTCCAGGTTTAGCTTTGAAATGCTTCATTTTTACCCGAGGAGGCTCAACCTTCTTGTTATACACCACTTGCGTTATAGACACGTTTGGGCTCCTTAGGGGGTTGGGTTGTGGTGGTTGGTGCTATATATGATAACTGTAGGTGGCATAATTTTCTTATAAAAATCCATTGGTTAGAGCTAGAGGGCGATTGTATGCCTCCTGTGAAGGGTGCAGAATTAGGGAGGAGACAATATTCACAATAATGTTAGTAATTTTAATGTTCATTATTTATTTTATTTAAATGTCTCAACCCAATTATGTAGGCTATGTGGTTAAAATGTTAATATAGGTTTTATTTAATAGATTTAATCTATATGATCTGTGGCCTGATAATGTCAGTGACTGAAAAATGAAAACAGGACAGTCAAGGTGACATCTTTATCATTTAGCTGACAAATATATGTCACTTTGTGTGGTAGTTAGCCATACTATACAGTAGCCTATATACTATCAATAGGCTACTGGTTTCACTTTGAAACCCCTTCCCTCAGGGTATTATAACATTATAATTTACAAGTAACTGTGGAGACATGCTTTATTTTTTTATAACTTTGGCCATTGTTTGATACTGTCCAAAATTTCGTCACATAAATACTTTGGTGGAATTCAATCAACTTAACCCTTTATGTGTTTTTCAATTGGCATTGCTGAGTGTATTTATTTATTTATTAATTATTCTTTATGTATTTATGTAGTTTTTTTGTGCCTTTTACTCTTCTTGTTGTCCTCGGGTTTCAAACTCACACCTTGTTGTGTCAGCAGTGCACATCATATGTGTGTGTAAGCTGTAG
>JAODUG010005329.1:0-10059 GCA_027564795.1 Aphredoderus sayanus
GACAACACAGCTCTCAGGTTCACAGGGACTCACAAACCTCTCCACCATGATAAGGTGATGGTTCCCGGAGAGGAAGTGGCTAAGCCGTTCAAGGAATTCCTCACAAGAGAAGACACACAGCTGAAGAGTGGAGTGGGAAGGGAACCACTACAAGCTGCTTGGAGCTCAAGATTTGAGGAGGCCTTGGTGAGACGGACCCAACAGCACAAGGAATGAACTACACCAGAAACTCAACACAATCCCTCAGAGGACCATCTTTGGTCCAAAAGCAGTATAACAGAACAAAAGTGTGAAAGAAAATCAATAGGAATAAGAGATCACAGGTGGAGAGGCTAGTCAAAAAGGAACATGAAGGAGATTTATACACCATCAAGGAAACTGTCTGGAATATGTCCACATTGTCATAAACCAATCATAGACAAGAATGGCCAATTGCTTTTAACCCTGGAGGCACAGCTCGATAGATGGATACAGCATTCCAGAGAGGTCCTATAGGCCACCGCCGACTGAACAGCAGCATATTCCTTAAGGGCAGGATACCATTACAAATCAAGTAAAGGACATGGAAATAGACTATCAGTGACTGTTACTGAGCAAAACTGTTCTACATCTTTTGACGCTGATAACCGAATCAGTTCACTGTATTGACCGTAACTGGTTAAATATAAGGGCAACAAAAAGACAAATATAGGCTAAACTCAAGCAACAGAAAACTAAAGGCTGCTGGCCCTAATATTCTGAGGCTTTTATGGACATGAAGTTATCAGTGGCTTGTTTGCAAGATTTTGAGAAGAGGAAAAGACAGCCAGAGAATGGGCAGAGATACATTGTACAACTGCCAAAGAATGGTAACTAATGTATGGAAACCACCGAGGTGTCACCTTACTTCCTGTGCTCAGGCAAATCTTTAACCAGCTAATCCTCTGATCTGCATTATCCAGGCTATTACATTAAACAATCCATATAATTGAGGCTAGATGTACTGGTTACAATTTGTATTTTTAAAGGCAATATCTATTAAGTTATAGCCAACCCCAATCCATGAACCCACCAGACAGGTATTTTTTATTTTTTTATTTATAGAAAATAAATAAATATCTCCTAAATATCATACAGTGTGATTGTGGTGCAGGCCTGGTAGCCTAGGGAATATACCTGTAACACCGGAACTGATCAATTCTGAATATTTTTTAATGGGAAGCACAACCTTATCCAATATATATTCTTCAATTCCTATGTTAGTTGTTAAAAATTATTGACCCAATGACATCTTTTTATAAACACAATACATTCAACATAAGAGTCATTCCAAGAAGTCAATAGTTATTGCCTGAACTTTAAAAAAAGATGAATTTGTTCAACACACAAGAGAATATAAAGCCAATGTTTGTGTTGAATCCCAAGGTGAGTATTTGTTTGCTCCCTCAAACAGTCTCAACATATCTTTAAACCTGTTAATGATTATGTGGTGTGTGTGCTGTGTTGCACTTTATCATAACAATATGGCTGCCAGAGCTTGTGGGTATGGCCAGCTGGTCCTGCTTATGGCGGGAACACTTTTGTACACAAGAGTGAGTTCAATGTAGCCATCTCTTCGCTATATGGTATGATGTTGTTCTTGTTAAAGGAATAGTGTGTATTATCGGGCCACTAGCAGAGTGATGTGCATGCTCATGCTTCATTCAAGAGCACAATGCTGGACAACTACTTGAACATGGGTTTATATGAGTATATTATGCATGGTGATACATACTGTATAAAACACTAATTCTGCCATGGAATTACACTACATGTGGAAATATCCAAATGAGGGGCTTATAAAAATGTAATTGAATTGAATTGGGTTGGGTTGCAGTCTGCACTTGAAGCTTTGATATTGTTGTGTGCAGCCTGCACCACTTTGTTTATGTTCCTATTTACAGAGCCAGTGCTGTGTAGAAGTAGCCTACCAGATTATTGTGTCAGATAGCGGTCCTTGAGGAGATACTTGGTGCATTTGACAAAATGTGTATTACATTAAAATCGCTTATTACTGTATACCTTATATATTCCAGAATATTTGGAATGTGTTTGTTTGTTTCAGAAGGTAATTATAAATGTATATATATATATATATTGTTTGCATAATGGTTTTAATATATTTTGGAATAAATGAAAATGGCTTGTGCCTGTACAACGAATTGGGGGTGCATTTTTCAGTTCATGTTAAAAAATTTGATTTATTTTTATAGATTGTGTTATTTGTAATTAATAGGTGACTGACTCAGTTTTCCCAATGGTAAATAAACGGAATGTATATAGTGCTTTTCTATATAACACACAGGGGTTTCTCAAAACATATCACCTCACAATCACCAACTTCATTAAAACACACATTCCCACACCGATGGTGATGTCAGCCACAATGTGCCCTCCAACACCATATAGACACATAAGAAGAAGAGAGATCGAACCAGCTGCTGCTGTGCTACCAAAGTCACTTTGGATAAATGAATGACCTTGATTTTGTCCTATGGTGCTTGCGCTTAGTTTGTTATTTTTTGTGATATTAAAAAATGCGTAATAGCGCATGACCTCAAATATCAACTACTGCTTTTTTGAGCGCATGAACTGCAACATTTTATTTATCAAATTAATCATACTGTATTAACATCGTTTACGGTAATCTCGTCAATATAAGTATTTTACATTATAGGCTACATTGAGTTCACATTAACCAAACTTGCCAAACGTCAAGAAGCAAATTACCGCAATTAGAGATATTTTTACAGAAAGAGCAAGAAATTGTGTGTCTGTGTCTGTCTGTGTGTGTGTGTGTGTGTGTTTGTGTGTGTGTGAGAGAGAGAGAGAGAGAGAGAGAGAGAGAGAGAGAGAGAGAGAGAGAGAGAGAGAGAGAGAGAGAGAGAGAGAAACTATGCAGCAAATAGCAGCAGCGGCAAATGGTGTGGCTTACCCACCATCGTGCGGACTGACTGCATCCTTCAGGACCAGTCTGTGATGTGACCTCAGGGCGCGCCAAGCTCTGCAATTTACGCGAGATGGACGACCTTTTACGGGGCCAAGGCAGCTGGGCGCTCAATGTCTCCTGGTGGAACTCAAGTCAAGTCAATCTGACCGACACAGGGTACAGGACGATGAATCCTTTAAAACGCAACGAAGAAGTGGCTAAACTAGAAGTCTGCGTCCTTGTTCTGGTGCTACTTCTAGCCCTGGCCGGCAACCTGTGCGTCCTGCTGGCCATCCACACGAGCAAGCGCAGTCAATCGCGTATGCACTACTTCATGAAGCACCTAAGCATCGCAGATCTGGTCGTGGCAGTCTTTCAGGTCCTGCCGCAGCTCATCTGGGATATCACGTTTCGTTTTTATGGACCAGATCTGCTTTGTAGACTGGTCAAATACCTCCAAGTCGTCGGTATGTTCGCGTCCACCTACATTCTGGTCCTAATGTCCATAGACAGGTGCTTAGCGATATGCCAACCACTTCGGTCTTTACACAAGATGAACCTCTTCTATGTGGTCGCAATGTGGATGCTCAGCCTGGTCTTCAGTGCTCCACAAGTTTACATATTTTCTCTTAAGGACGTTGGAAGGGGAGTTTATGACTGCTGGGGGGACTTTGTGCAACCATGGGGTACCAAAGCGTACATCACGTGGATAAGTCTTACAATTTACATTATCCCAGTGGTTATTTTAAGCATTTGCTACGGCTCGATAAGTTTTAAAATATGGCAGAACTTTAAATTGAAAACTAAACGGGCTCCGTGCGTGCCGCGAACTCTGCAGGAGTCGCCAGGCGCAGTGTTCTCTCAGGTGAGCAGCGTGAGACTGATATCTAAAGCCAAGATCCAGACTGTGAAAATGACTTTGGTGATAGTGCTGGCCTACATTGTGTGCTGCACTCCCTTTTTCTTCGTTCAAATGTGGTCTGCTTGGGACCCGGCTGCTCCGAGAGAAGGTAGCCTACTACGTATTTCCTCTCCCATTTAGCCTATACTCACGCAGGCACACACTTGGGTTAATACAGTATCCACCGTACCTTGCAACCAAACTTAATCAGACAATAATATTAACAAACATTTTGGTGTGTTGCATTATTAATAATAGCCTGCAGGCGGACCAATCAGCGTGCCGAAGTGGGATCATATTGAAGTCACGCGTATTTCAAAATGGGTGGTAGAGCTAGATGAAGCGATAAATAGTTGTAGCAACGCTGATTGGTTAAAGGCTATTCAATAGGTTCAAAAACAGTTAACCAGAGGTCAAGCAGTTATAGGAGGCAACGACTAAAAACACCTCTCAATGGAGCATGCCCAAACCCAAAGTGAATTTTGGAGGTATAGGCTGCTTCCCTATTTCCTTTCCATACGAATCTCATTCCTAGCAGAATCGTAAATGCTATATGCAGTCCATTTAGCAATGATTTTGTTTGTAACTGATCCCAGATAGGCTGAGGGCACAGCATAACATTTACTTTAAAGCTGTCAACAGTGTTGGGCTTAATGAGTTACAAACGTAACGCAAGTAAATATATAAATTTTTGCAAGTAATAGGCTATAATGCATTACTAATAAAATTTCTGTAATATTATACCCATTACAGTCTCAGTAACGCATGTTAAAATACATTTTAACCTGAAATTGAATGGTGTTTTTAATCTGTGAGGAAAATAAATGTGTGAGTGGCGGGTCTGCCATACTATTTCACTCACACATTGGATTGGAAGTTGATAAAACCGACTCGGAAATATTGACTTCCGACTTAGCCCAGAGGTTGCACCAGGCAAGGGTTCTGTGGGAACTCTAACCTGATATTTCAACATCTTAGTGTAGTAGTGGTCCAGTGCTATCAAGACATAGCAGTTTGTTTCTAAAAGCAATCCCTCTTTACAACCTCTAGATAGAGTTCACTGTATTATTCTGACTGACATTTTCAAATTAACACTGAAACATAAATAACATAATTTAGGCTGCTGACCCAGATCACATCTACAAAAATGTAATATGGAGTGAATGATAATGAATTTACATTTAAATTAGAAGAAGAAATGTAACACATCAGAGAAAATAAAAAGGTACAGAAAAAGGTTGTGTGTGTATGTATGTGTGAACTGATTGGTGTTCATCTAGTGCTGAAGGATATTTGACACACTACAGAGGATCCAAACCCAAACTCTTTATTACAATTCCAGCACTCTGATCCCTGTTATATTCTTGATGTATACTTTCAATATTCTTAGAAGAGGTAACCTAATATAGTCAGAGTTATCTATATCTCTATCTCTGAAATAAATATATTTAATAATATTTAATCTATGACGTCATTAAGATATACAGTTCATTTTTGGCTCATTGAAAATAAATAAGGGACCCAGCTTTTACAAAATATTTAACAATACTGTTACCAATAGCATGCCATATTCTCAGCCTGAAAATTGGCTATTCGAAATCCAATGCTTTTAGGCATTAAATTCTCTGTCAGGAATTCTATTGTCAGTGGCAAAGTAATACTTAATTACAAAACTCAAGTCTCCATATTCTAAGTGTTTTCCTTACATATTGTTTGTTTTCTCTCAAAACTAAAATGAAAACTTCCAGAATTCAAGACCCCATAACATTCATCATCATAATGTTTCACTCAAGAAGTGATAAAAACAACACACACTAAATCACTCTTACACCTTAAGGATGAAAGCATTAATGTAATACCTTGCTCCAAACAATTAAACATTTTGTTTTTCTATAGTCTATTGCAGCATTTCTTTACATTTGTACTACAGATGAAACAAGCAAAATGTGATCTGTGAGGTCAATTAATACTTGTGTTTCTGAAATTCTAAATCCTATAGCTCTGCGTAATGGGTTATAGTTGATGCATGAGATACAACAGATTACAAGTTGCAGTCATTGATGGATTTAAGGTAAAACAGGACTAAGTGCTCCAGGCAGAACAGTTCCACTGTTCTTTGAATTGAATTGAATGAAATGTGAATTGATTTTCGGTCCAAAGATGGATATATCATATGCTCATAAAATTAGCTGAAAGTAAATAATTCCATGTGTGATTTTGTGTGGAAGTGGGTAGTAGAGCAGAATGTGTTGAAGGAACATGGGCTCAGAGGTTCCAACCTAATCTACTGCACTTTTTATACGCTGGCTTCAACCTCAACAGTGAATCCAGAAAGAAATAAAGTGTCCCTTTGCAAAATAGACATTACAAAATGCAGTGCACTTATAATACAAGGTATTGTAGGACTACATTATGTTATAGTACCAAGTACACCAGGTATTGCATCACTTACTTCTCATCTTGTTCCTCCTCCAGACACAACGTTCATTATCGCCATGCTTCTGGCCAGCCTCAATAGCTGCTGTAACCCCTGGATCTACATGTGCTTTTCTGGCCATCTGTTTTATGACCTCATGCAGTGCCTGGTCTGCTGCTCTGCCCACTACCTGACAGCTTTGTCCTGCTGCTGTGGGCACCAGGGTGGGCACCAAGGTGGGCACCAGGGTGGGCACCAGGGTGGGCACCAGGCTAGGTACCAGGGTGGGCACCAAGGGAGCTACAAGACCTCGGCGTCCCCCTACACCATGAATAATAGCAGCAGCCAGAGGAGTATCACACACACCTCCTCCATGGCAGGACCTGGGCAGACCATCTGAAGCTGACCACCAAGCCCCTACCTAACACTTGTGTGTAGCGCTGGCTAAGCATTTGCTATATTTGTATCATTCAGCAGCTTGTATCATATGTCAAACTCCTACTGGCTCAATCAATACAATATTTTAGAACCTTTATATTTCTCTTACACATAGTGATACCAGCTTGCCAAATGACATGGCATATTGTGAGTCCACTTGTGAATAGCTACGGCATTCAACATGCAAATGGTGACTTGTAATGCCACACAGTCTGGACTGGGTGTTATGTCAGCCTTACAAAAGATTGTTTCGGCTTGTGCTGGAGATCTGGTTGACACCCCTCTCTACTCATCCCCCTGCATAACTAGTAGGCACATGGTTCTGTAACCCTATGGTTCCTTTAAACAGTGAGCTGGGATGGAAATGTGGAGCTTAAAGGCATGTACAGCATTCTATCTTTAAGGTCTTAGTGAGAACATGTTTTTCTGTCTTTCACCATTTACTGCTCATGTAGGATATTTAATGCTTTAAAGGTTGTTACAAAATGAGTGGTTTCTGTAACATTTTGCTTGTACCAGCACTGGTGCAGTGCTCGTACCATGACTATTTATTTAAGTAATAAACTAATAAATACAATATTGTGTTTTATCTTTGTGTATTTTGAATATTTGGGGCTTTTACAATTCTATATCCAACAGATGGCCCTGAATTAGAGCACATTGATCCTAGAATTTTAAAATTCTAGAAAATCCTAGAATTTAATTTAAATGTTTATTAAGTACTGTATGTGGTAAGTGACCATTATGAAGCCAAACTCTCTCATGAATTATGTGGATTAATGGATGTTTGGGCTTGATTTTCTGTTTTCACAGGTGCTTGTTGGTGGGTGGAGGGTTGGGGTGATGGGCATTACATGGGGTGGTATTATTACATTGTTGTTGTTTATTGTTTTTAATGGTTTTGTAGTGTAAAGCACTTTGTGTTACTGTATTTTTATGAAAAGTGCTATATAATAAAGATTGATTGATTGATTGATTGATTGATGTCAGCATGTGGAAAGCAGGCCCAGTGGAGCAAATACTTTGTTAACGTCTATCTGGTGCTCAATCATGCTATATGCATCGCTAGATAAAATAATCCGCACTGTAAAACTTTTTGCCGTTAAAAAACAGTAATATGCAGCATGTTTACTACTGTTAAATGAACGGTGTCTTGCTGTTATTGCAAATACAGCAAAAAGCTGTTATTAATTTACAGTAAAATACTGTTAACAGATTAACGATTTATTACTGTTAATTTGCCATTCTTGTATTAACAGTCAAGCTTATTGAAAATAAAATAAAAATTTAAAGCCATTTAAAATAAAGTACAATGTGGTTTGTATGAGCTCAAATAAACAATAAGTATTACAAAATATGTGGTTCTTTAATTTAACACACAATGTTAATGGCCTAAGGAGTAAATGATCGGCGAAGTGAACTACAGAAAATGGCAGTGACAAAATTATCTCATTATCTATATTAACTCATTTAGATGATGATGATAATAGCATATTATCACAAGTGCTCTTGTAGCACTATTATAATAAACTATAGCTGTTACATGTGATATTTTTTCAGTTTCACATTGTCAAATGTAAATCCATACAGTACAGTATACATATATAAATTCAATTATGTTTCCTTAAAAACATGGAACAGAAAGTGATAGTTTGTTTCACCATGAGTCAGAAAATGTTCCTTAAGGTGCACTATACAATATTATAAAAATTGATTTGGCTCTACATGAAATTCTACCACTATATTTTCACAAATAGTTACATAGAATATAGTGTTTTGCTGATTTATTAACACTTTAATACATAGAATATTATATTAATAATACTAGAAATACATAGAACGCCATTTAAAATAGCAGCATAAATCTAGTTGTAAAAATAGAGCCACTTTAGCATGCTCCTCAATACTGATCATCCAGCGCTGTATACAGATTTCTGGTGCTTCACCTGAAACATGACAAAGAAAAATAAAAAAGGCAAAATCTTGACAACGCTCAACACATCACACTGAAAATAATGCAGTTCAAGGGAAACTAAAATACATTCACAGGTTTTTTTTAAACATATGAATGACAATTTTAATATTGTATTAAGTATGGACAGGTCTGAATGGATGCTATACATTGTAAAGATGGTGTAATGTAGTGAAACCATCTTACACAGCCACCTTATGACTGCTCTGTTCATGATAATTGCTAAAGTCAAAATGCATTTTAAACTGAAACAACCTACGTGAAATGGTGCCCACCAAAAATTGCAAAAATGCAACAGTAACTAATACTGAGTATTTCTCACATATTGCCAAATGTTCTGAAAAAAATGTTATTTTGCTATATTTAAATAATGTTACTAAAAGTGTCAGAAAAGTTGATAAATCGAGTTGGCAACCCTATTTACAAAGAACTTCAGTTTATTTTCCCTGTGTTTTTAAGTAGTGCAAAGAACACTTTTGCTGAATTATATAAAACACTATTAGCTCATTAATCATTAAAATAAAATAAAACATACAATTCAATCATACCAAGGAGTACCAGCCTAGGAGTTGTAGGTAGTGATACTGTCCTTTCTACATCAGCTTCCGTAGCAGATTTCTAGGACACAGTTGAAATTGTGAATCATTTTAGATGAATAGTTTGGCAAGAAGCTTTACAAAATGGAAAGAACAAAATAAACAATAGAAAAATATGCTATTATGCTAATATGCTAATATTATATTATTACTGTCTGTTTTTCTTTATTAAGAAAGAGCAGGCCTGTTCTGCTTGTTATTATGATAATGGTATCATAGAAAGTAACTTAAAAAGTAACCTACATTTGCAATAAGGATCAGCCCTACCAGGGTCTCTGAGAAGTGTACAATTAAAAGCTGAATGACACAGAATGACAGCTCAGGACTCAGTAAGAGGATTTCTTGAACAATTGCATGGGTGGGTTTGTTCTTAAAGAACTCAAGGATGGCTTTTCCACACTCCTCCATTGCAAGCTCAAGCGCACGCATAAAGGCCTTTTTGAGTAAAATGGTATGGCCATTTCTCTTTTAAATCTGCAATGGCAGATGCTGGCAGTGCATTTATTTTCTGACGCTGCAGGCAGAAGATGATTTCCATTAGTTGCTTAACTTCTGTTTTATCTGCACCCTTTATGAGATCTCTGGCCTTCAGCAACTGCTGAAGAAATATCCACAGGCATGAGGGGCCATGGCACCTGAAATGTCTCTGGCCATGTATTTGTTATGAAGGAAGTTGGTCCAGAGTGTTCTAGGCTGCTAGATTCAGTGTTTCAGAGTGAGAGTACACTTGCTGGACTTTGTTGGCTAAGGAAGGCAACATTTGCATTTCCAACGTGACCACCTCTGTCT
>JAODUG010005330.1:0-10059 GCA_027564795.1 Aphredoderus sayanus
CTGTAGAATTAGGTTTAGCGCCTTCTATCTGCCACAAAGAGATAGTGATTTGGGTAATTTTGACCCGAAGGACATCACGAGGGTTAAAAACATATGGTTGCAAAACACTCTGTGACCTCGACATAACAGATTAACATGAGATAAAAAACTGACTTACACAATTATTTTGTTATGTTCTTTCTTAGGAGGGATGGTGCTGAACCCCTCTTACTATGGTACGGTCGGTCATAACAACACCATGATCCATGAGATGGGCCATATATTTGGTCTATACCATGTCTTTAAGGGCGTGAGCGAGCGTGATTCCTGTGATGACCCATGCCAGGTAGGGACTGTTGGAATATTCAAAAACATGCTATGGGCATTGTGACATTTGATGTGCATATATGAAATATTGCTTGTTTCACAACACAGCTTGTTCAATACATCAAAACACAAACCAACACAACATGATGTAATGCAATGCATCACATTGCAACACAATACAGTATAAACAGTACAACAATAAAAAATGATATATCAAATAATAAACTGTTATATAACATAGTTTTCAAATATGATTATATAGTACTTATGTCATTGGTATTATCAGGAAACTATCCCTTCCATGGAGACTGGAGATCTGTGTGCTGACACAGCCCCGACACCCAAGAATAAAGCATGCCATGATCCAGGATCCTTAAATGATACTTGTGGAGTTACCATGTACCAAGACACGCCTTATAACAACTATATGAGTTATACAGGTAAACACCATACTGCCATTATTATTATTATTATTATTATTATTATTATACATTATTATATATTATTTACTTAATATACTTGTAATTAACTTATCACCAACAATCATAATGTTGTCATGGCTCAACTATCTATATAACAAAGTAAAAGTAAACCACACGTGAAAAAAACTGTTAAGATGTACTTGTAAGTAGAAAAACATAAAAGATTACCATGATCCAGAAAGTGGTTGCTTTCTAATTAGAAACAGGGTTCTATAGCAGAGGACATTTAAAAAACGAGAGCATTAAGTGTGAGGACATTAAACAGTTGGCCTCCTTAAGACATCTTGCTTTAATGGATCCACTTATTCTTCGAAGTAGGAACAGATGTATGCCAATTTAGATAAAGAAGATTTACTTTAATATGAAGTTACTGCAACATTTACAATACTATGGTGAATAAAAACAATAGGAAAGAAACATAATTTAATTCCAACATCCTTTATTATTAATAGTTTTTTGTGTTTATTTGTTATGTTTATTGGGTTTCACATGTATTCTACAAATAAACAACAAGTAAGCTGCTCCATGGCAAAATCCCTATATGATATGGTAATTCTTGCTCTAAACCCAATTATTAAATGCAAGCAGTTTACTTACACTTTGTTTAAATATAATCTAGAGATCTAGAGAAAAGATGTATCTGTTTTTAAACTATTATCAAAGAGCTAGCTACTGTAGTGTGGCTTTATCATTCGGAATACTCAACGTTAAAATGTAAATATATATTTATATTATAAAAGTATGCTAAGAAAGTACTTCCTGTTATCAAGCATTTTACCTTAGAATCTTGTTTGTTTACTCATTGTAATTGTAAAAATGGTTCAACTCACTTAGTTGACCACATTTTAACTGACAACATCTGTTATTTGTGGCCAGACGACAATTGCACCAACAGTTTCACTCCAAACCAAGTGGCCCGGATGCACTGTTATGTAGACCTGGTCTACCAGAATTGGCTGAAGGAACACAGCCCCACTCCAGTTCCTCTATCACCCATAGTGATTGGTCAGAATTCAGATTCTGTCACCATCTATTGGCTGCCACCTGTAAGGGGCCCATTTTACCCAAGGTACAGTTAAAAAGAGTGTTCATCTCATACACAACAAAACATACAGTAAGAAACATTGTCTGCTCTATAGTTATGGTACTTTTCACTTAGCATCCCTTCAAACCAAACCAGAAACGCTAAAGTGCTGTTCACAATACTTGCATTGCTGCTCTGAGAACAGTAGTATGTACAGTATGCATTTCAGCTCTGCTCTGCTACATTAATATTTTCTTAGTACAGGCTTGCTAAAATATATTTGGATTACATTTTAGATTATGGTTAGCAAGCACATATTCATAGCTAGTCAAAGCTAGCATTGCTGCTTTATTGTATTAGTAATCTGTACAGTGATTGCCGGCTCAGTTTTTGTAATTTTCAGTAATTAAATAAAATATTAAATAATTCATAGACAATATACTAGGTTCACATTTAGTTAATTAAAATTTTTATTATCAACAAAAAAAGTCTGTGAAACCCACCTCTTCTAGTTTTTTATTGGTTGTATGATATAACCATATCCTGATGGTTGCTGTTCAAGTATACCTTAACTCCTGTCTGCATGTGTCGTGATAGTTGCTTTGCAAGTATACTGTAACTCCTGTCTGCATAGGTTTAATTGTGATTATGACATATTTTGTCCACCTGTCTCAGCGCCAAGCTTCACGTATCAGGTGTAAACTGCAGGGACTGCGATATGGACGGTGTGTACCACCAGTATGCTCATGAGGCCTCTTCTCCACGTATCTGTGACACATCAGGGTACTGGACACCTGAAGAGGCCATCGGTCAGTAGAGCACACACGCACCCACACACAGATAAAGAAGAATATCTAAACATTTCTCAGCAATTAAATAGACGGAGGGCAGACAGGGTGTTGACATCACATCCTGGCCTAATTGTTTAAATGCATGCCGTCATAGGGGCAGGTGCGGATGATTTGTGAGGTGTGGGAGAGTCTTTGCAGGCTTCCTGCTTTCCGTCTGTCATAATTGGGAAATAAAGTGGGCCAGGCTTTATGCATTTGGTATATGTCTTTATAGGAATAGTATGCCCTCCCACCTGCAAAGACCTGCATATTCAGCAAACCAAATACCCTCAGTTAACCTAGAGATGTGAATGACATTTGCGTGTGCATGTATGTGTTTTTGTTGGTACAGTAGAGCGAATTTAAAGTGCCTCCCTCACCGATGTATGGATGGGTTTACTTATATAAACTAAAACAATAAAAAAGCCATTTGTAATTTAATAATAGATTAGATAGCAGGAAAAACAGTTTTTTATTCATTTAAAACGTGTTGAGGTGTGCTCACACAGACACAATATCCCTTCATATAGCAGGTACATAAACAAATGCACACACACCTTTCCCTCTGTAAGTGAAGGTGCGTGCAAGGCTAAGGGCTCCTGGAAGAAGGAAAAGCAGAAAGTCGTTAAACGGTAATTGCCTTCAGCTACGGACACACTCTCTCTCTTACTCACTCTCTCTCTTTCCTTTCTCGTCTTTCAGAGTGAGAACAAGGGTTGCTTGGCAGCAAGTCAGCTCTGGCTAATGTTGGGTGCTCTCCAAACAAATATACTAGTAATGGTACTAATAAAGAAATTTATCCTTTAGCACTACTTTGAAACTATGGCTCATGTAAACAGATGGTCCTTGTTATTCCAATCATGACTGCTGGAGACGTCTTGTCTTATTTAACACGAAGAGTGCTAGAGAAAGAAAAGAGAGAAAGCAGGAAGAAGAGAAGAAATAAATAATAAAACAAAGAAAGAAACAGAGAGGGAGGGAGGGAGGGAGGTGATGAAAGAGAAACCCTAACAACCAAGCTCCGTCGCGTCCGTGGAAACTCGACCCAAATATGTGGAAATCCTCCGCTGGAATTTATGCTTTGAAAACAAATGGCGAAGGGAAACTTGAGGGATTACGACTCCCGCTCTTTCACTGCGGGGCTGTAATGATGATAAAGAGTCAATTACAGTCTTACGCTAAACAGTGGGATCCACAGAGCAGAGGAGACAGCCAGTCTGCTGGCGTTGCCGCTTCGCTTTTTTGCGCTCGTTTCCACTTCTAAAAGGCGATGATGCGTGGGTCTCTTTTTTCAGCCAGCGGAGACGAGCAACAGTGTCTTCAGCTCGGACAGGAATTGCTAAATTGGACAAATTTGATGCGGATATCACAGTTGGCTGTACCAAACATGAACATAATGCTAAAATTGTTGGTTGAAATGCCCGCATTGCCAGCCTGCCATGGCCTTGGCTGTTTTGAGGCTGTCGTGAGATGGAGACATCCCTAATGTTTCAAAGCACTGTGTTTTTCAACGGACAAGAGTGAGCGAGCCTGAAACCATACCACAAGGATTTAAGTAGAATAGAATTTCTATTTTTCATGAAGTAAATATGTTTTTGATAAGGATGAATACACTATGCTGGCCTGTCACAGGTTCTGAGGGTAGTGATTAGATAAGGATGACTTAAATGCAGCTTGTGCATTAGCAGCTAATACTGCTTTGAATCCTGATGATTCAAAGCAGATTAAAAACAGTGGTTCTCAATGTTTTTAGAACCATTTCCCCCCAAAAGTGGTTGTTCATAGCTGTGGACCTGGCCTTTAAACACTATAACTACATAAAAAAGCTATAAGCTTCAAAACATAATGTACTACAGTACAGCACAACTACTGTATATGCACATTTGTTAAACAGTAAAAATTACAGTTGGAATGATATGGGGCATTTTAAAGGCTTTTTTTGCCTCGCATGAATGCAGCACTGGGTCTCACCTTGACTTAGCTTTGGCATCCAACAATGTAGGATTTCTAATCTAAAAGGAGGAAAAGAACCAGGATGAGATGCAGAGGGGCTTTCCCAGGGGTCACTGGTGGGCACGCATCACGGCCAGTACCAGCTCAGAAGGTTGCCTGTTAGTGGTCTTAAGTAGGACATTTCTTGGAGAAACAGACAAAGATAGGGGGGAGGAGATTGAACGCAGGAAGGATGAGTGCTCCTGATGTCATCGTCCTGAGGGAGTTCACATCTGATGCACGCATTAATGTGAAACTGGCCATAAACGTGCGCACGCGCTCAAATCCACATGCGCATAAGCACACACGCACACCTGGCCTTGGTCATAAGGGTCTATCCTTTTGCATTTGACCAATTGAGTTTAACAGCTTGGCTTGGCGCGCCTCTGTTTATCTTGCACAAATCCCCACATGTGGAAATACGTGAACGCATGCACACACACACACACACACACATCACGCACACACACGTCACGTACACACACACACAGGCACGCACTCGTCACACACACACACACGTCACACACACACACACGTCACGCACGCACAACTTTGTCTGCTTAGCTTAGCCTCAAGCACTATCAAGACTACAAGTCTGCTATTTGCTCCCTTTGTTTGTGTGTGTGTGAAGAGAGGAAAATAGCCCTGTCTTTTCGTCTGTCTCTCCCCTCTGTATGCCCGTTTGCCACCGACATGGTAAAGAGTTTCCTGTACATGTATTCAAACTCAAACTACTGACTTCACAGCAGTTTTACAACACAAACAACATTGCTGTCTCGACTGCAGTGGTGATAATGGTCCCAAAAAGTCTTAATTTAAAACTGTATAGTCCATGTAACTATGCCTGTGGGTCCTCGCACCACAATCCGTACTGTATGTGACGCGCATGTGCGTATTCTCCACCAGGCCCACCGGATGTGGACCAGCCCTGTGAGCCCAGTCTGCTGGCGTGGAGCCCCGAGCTGAGCCTGTACGACACCAATGTGACGTCGCCATGCCCCGAGACGGAGGGCTGCACACTCACGCTACGCTTCCTGCACCCGCTGGTGCCCGACCGCCTGACCCTCTGGGTCACCTACACATCCACCGGTGGGTAGGAGGGCAGGAAAACCACAACAAATGCAAAGAAAAAAAAAAGAAAAAAAGTGTACATTGCTGCCTAGCAACGGGCGTCCGCTCTGAGTCCACTCTGCCTGTTCAGCAGTGACCTGGGTCTGAGTTGTTTTCCGCGCACTTACTTTCCAGTTTTCTGTCCGAATGGAGTAAAACATGCTTAACACAATTACTCTTGTTTGTTGGGAGCTGTGGATAATTTGTATGGCCTCGGTTTTCATTTTGCCTACAATTATTTGGCCGGCGTATACGAGTAAATCATAACTGTCTAATTTAAGTCAGAGGGTGTTATTTCTACTTGTTAACTATGTGGAAACACAGCTGTGAACAGAAGGAGACCAATCTGTTGTGTGTCAGCATGATCTGTGTGTATATAGATGTGACTTAAGGGTACACTCCTTGATTGTTATAGCCGCCACAAATCCCAGATATCCATCCCAGCTCACAGTTTATGCTTGAAAGGGACTATAGGGGGAGGGGTAGAGGACATGAACGAAGGAGTGCTGCTGGGGGAGGGGTAGACTGCCAGCCACTTGCTGCACTGCAGGAGGAGATGTGCTCTCAGATTTTCAAACCAAGGCATTGCTGTTGTTTTAAAGCTGTGGCAAAAGCTCAGCTTGGACACAATTGGACAAGGCTAGGATAGTATTGTGAGGTGCAGTCTGCACCACTTTTGTGTTCCCATTTACAGAGCCAGGGCTGTGTAGAAACACCAGATAATCTTTTTCAGCACGCACACAGAACGGGCAGCTAGTAGACCTTGGGTAGACACTTTTATCATATCCACCAAATATTTCCTTGCCGCCCTCTATTATACTGTATACTGAAAAATAGTTCTTAACCCTTGTGATGTCCTTCAGGTCAAAATGACCCAAATCACTAGCCCTCTGTGGCAGTGGCTAAACCTAATTCTACAGCTTACACAGACATATGATGTGCACTGCTGGCACAACAAGGTGTGTGTTTGAAACCTGAGGACAACAAGAGGGGTAAAAGGCACGAAAAAATAACACAAATACATAAAGACATAATTAATAAATAAATAAATACACATAGCAATGACAATTAAAAAAACACACAAAATTGTACGCAATCAGATGGCGCCGCCGTGTGGCCAAATACGATATTTATAAGGATATCACAAGGGATAACACAGCCCTGGCTCTGTAATAGGAACACAAACAAAGTGGTGCAGACTGCATGCAACAACAATATCCTAGCCTTTGCAGTGCGTTTCCAATGTGTGGGGCGGAGCTAATGAGGGTGTTTTTGTTTTGATCTATGAATGACTTACCAGAATGACTTACAGTACTTTTAACCTGTTGTGCCCCTGCCACAGCCAACCCAGCGCTAACTAGCATAGAGCTACTAGCGGAGACAGGGCAGAGCATTAGCCTCGGCGCGCAACACATCTTCTGTGACATGCCGCTCACCGTGCGCCTCGACACCGGCGGCGTTGCCATAGCCGCCGTCAAGCTCTCCACCTTCGACGAGAAAATGGAGATAGACGCTGCCATGCTTTCCTCCGGGCCCGCCAGTCCTATGTGCTCCAGCTGCCAGCCTCTGGTGTACCATGTCCACCGGCAACCGCCGTTCATCGAAAAGCCAGGCCAGGAAGTAGTTCCCACACCGCAAAGCGAGATGACCTTTACCGACAGGTGAGATATTTTGGAGTTGATAAAGAAATATTTATAGAAGAAAGTGTATATTATGATAACAGGACCACACATACAATTTTACGGAAGATTACATAAAATAATGTAGACAGAGTTGAGATGCAGACAGATATCAGTGCGCAGACACCAATATTTTTAGGACTTTTTGCACACAGTTAAATATTATAAAAATGTAATGTACTTTGTACTTGTACAACATATAATTACACAGCTTTCTTGTACTTGTACATTTGTGTGTGTGCATGTGTGTGTGTGTGTGTTTGTCTGGCATAAGCCTGTTTGTGTGTCTATCCAGAGCTCCGAATGCCCACAGTCATCCGTCAGTCACAAGTGTTTTGGTCTGGTTATTTTTGAAAACGCTCAGAACCCAAATGCTTTCAGCATGGGATGGATGGGGTCTGGCTATTGATCCAAATGTGCTTCAATAACCATACGCTCGCTCAGAATGCTCTCTGAAGTTCCAGTACGGAGCTGAATCAGTGTCTGTCCTTTTTCTGTCTTATAGAAAATGTAGTTTGAAACTTACCTGAAGAAGCACAAGAGCTTAGAGTCAGGCCTAATCTTAAATCATTGTATTTTACTGATACCTGTATTCCTAGAACACATGCTGTATGCCAGACATAATAATAAAAAATAAAAAATAAATATATATGTCCAGGCGATTTCAAATTATTATTATTTTCACAATTCCTGAGAAGCTGTCTCTGTGTTTACTCCGATCATGGGCGGATGTTAGGTGGACCCAGCTTCAAAAACAGTTTATTTTTCAGGGAACACATCTCCTAAGTTACACAAGCTGTGTCTAAGTGCAAAAAGATGTAGGAGCCACAGGGAATTGAGTTATGTGGAGGCTGAGGAGGGCAGAGAAGGGTTGTGAGGAGAGAGCGTTTTGTGAGCGGTAGCGCAAAGGAGAGATGAAAGGGATGAAATAAGAGTTGGGGAAAAGGTAGAGATGAGAAACGATGGGGTGGAGGGGATAGAAGATAATCTCAGTAAAATAAACAAGTAGAATTAAAGTAGCATGGTTAGAAAGGAAAAGCTAATGTCAGGACAAGAAAAGTGAGCCGTTTTTTTCTCTTTTTCCTTTTTTCTTCTTCTTTTTGGAATATAAACCAAATGCAAGCAGCAGAGGCTATAAACACCAGTGTCTACTTGGAGCAGGCCCCTCACTGTTTCCTCCTGCTGAAATCTCACCACAGTTAGCACATGCTACCAGGAACCCTGTCAGGAAGTTGGAGGGAGAGAGAGGGGATGGAGAAAAACAGGGATTTGGTCTGAAAAATCCAAACATTTAGGTATCAATCCACAATATTTGCATAACTGCAGTATTACAAGAATAATGTTGTATTGGTTTGAAATTTGCTTGGCTCATACTTCTCTCTGCTTCTACCCTAGAGAGCTTATAGATTCACATGGTTCTCTACCCCTCTCCAGGACAGTTAGATGCACATATGTATATTCTACTTTTGAAAATGTGTGGGCAGTTTTCCTTTTCAGTTGATGTCTACCAGATCTGTAATCTCTGATCCATAATTAATAAAGGTAATTTATGGTGTGTGGAGAAACCTGACACAGCCTTTTGCTACCTGCTTTGGCAGCAAAGGGCCAGATACAGAACAGTAGCTGTGCACTGGGAGAACAGGGGAAGGAGGCTCTTTTTATAGGCTCAGCCCACCAAAACAGATCAATAGTCCCGGCGCTGGAGCCAGGCTGTTATTACACTTCCTGCAGCGGGTCTGTGAGGTCACTGGAACTGAAGGTTAACGATATAGCCCTTCAGAAAACAAGCTCCGCGTTTAACATGCTCAGTGGGCTGCGCCATTAATCTGGGGTCTGTTTCTGTCCCATGAGCAATGTGGTTAAGGAAATGGTCAGTTTTACAATTGGAATCTGTTTAGTTTTTTTTGTCTCTTAAATCTATATTTATATATAGACTACAGTATATTCATAAAGTATACAAAGCTAACATTAGCTTCAATGTATTGAAGATCAAACCGCATGGGATGCTAAAACACACATGTCTAATCTGATTTCCCATTTAATCAAATTTTATCTCAAATTACCTAATCTAATTTAAAATAATTCTAATATCCCTTTTTATTTTATCCCAAGTTAAATCTTGTGTTATCTAATCTTATTTAATCTACAATAATCAAATATCTAATATGCTGTTTTATCTAATTTAATCTTGTGTAATCTAATTTAATTTTATCTCATGTGATGTAATATATAAAATGCTGTTTTATGTAATTTAATCTTGTGTCATCTAACTTCATTGCATTTCATCTGATGTAGTATCTAATATGCAGATTTATTTGATGTCATGCCATCTATGCTAACTTGTGTTGCGCTGCAGATCTGTAACCAAGGGAGTCCAGTACGAGTACACCATCCAGGTGGATGCTGATGGCCTTCTCAGTGAGCACTCCCCACCCCTCCTCTACACTCATGGACAGGCCTACTGCGGAGACGGCTTGGTACAGGGGTATGGTGCCCAACACATATCGACATCGCCCATTCATGTACACATTATCATGTTGATCTGATGACTCTCTCTCCCTCTCTCTCTCTCTCTCTCTCTCTCTCTCTCTCTCTCTCTCTCTCTCTCGCTCTCTCTCTCTCTCTCTCTCTCTCTC
>JAODUG010005331.1:0-10059 GCA_027564795.1 Aphredoderus sayanus
GTTTAGCGCCTTCTATCTGCCACAAAAGCTAGTGATTTGGGTCATTCTGACCCGGAGTACATTACGAGGGTTAAGTGAATGGTGCCATCTAGTGAGTAGAAAATGTATTTTCCCAAGAGCATTTGCATCAGAATGTATGTAATTGCTTCCTGTGTCTCTATCTCCCCTGCTGTTCCACTGTAGCTTTAGAAAATAAGAGCGTGGTTCTGGCCAGCACAGCAGTTCAACTTCTTGATGACCGGAAGTCTCCCATTGTTGCTGGTGACAATCTCTACATAATGATTATCACAGTTATAAAGAATTAAAAAATTTTGACATGCAGCATTAATATTCTTTATTAATCTATACCTAGATTTTAAAGAAATCTCACTTTTCATTTTATACATTCAGCTGTAGGAATCCAAATGAAGCTGGAGTTTTTCCAAAGAAAGTTCTGGACTGCCTGCAGACAGGTAACAGAACTGTCTAGTTCTACAAACAAACAAAGTGTCTTTACTGTGCCTCTAACTGGGCTGTTGTCTTCTTAGTGTACATCTCTGGATGGGAAGTGCAGTATTAGCTGTGATAGTGGGGTGAGAACTATGTGCACATCATCCCTTCAATGTTTTGCTAGTTTTGTTGGTGTTGTTGTTGACGTGTGTGTGTGTGTGTGTGTGTGTGTTATCCTGTTTCATCACTCAAACAGGATATCAATTGTTACCTCATTGACAACAATGGGTTTATCCTCGTCTCAGAGGAATATTCTCAGGTAATGTGTGCGCAATCATAGATTTATAATTTATATGGATGTGTTCCTTTCCTGAGACGTGTTATTCTTTCTCAGACAGGGCTCTTCTTTGGAGAAGTGGAAAGTGCTGTTATGAACAAACTACTCCAAATGGGTTCATTTAAAAGGTATATAGGGTCAGTTAAGAATGGCATCCATGTTCCACTGTAACCAATGAAAGTAATAGAAACTTCAGTTAACAGCCAGTTAGTACAGTACATATAATGAATATGCATGCTTTATATGCAGTCTAAACATTTTACACACTATTTTGGACACTGTTAAAAATACCCTCAGCAATCTCCTAGCCCTTCTCTGCATTACCTTCATGTTGTTTTTGGAAGGAAGTTGGATTCGCCTGAATTATTTATCTCATCAGGTCAATTGCTTTGTATTTCCTCTGCCTGTAGGATCACTTTGTATGACTACCAGGCCCTCTGTAAAGAGTATACTGGAAGCAGTGACAGTGCTCGCATTTTATCAGATGTAAGTGTCATTTTCATAGAGCCAACCAGTAAAGTAAACAATTCAGTTACGTGATTTACTGGTAGTTTAAATATTCAAATGCACAGATTGGTGGGAAATGTTGGTGGTTAAATACAATAGATGCAGAATAAAGGACGTCTAGTTGTCCCTGTCATTTGTTTAGTAGACAGACAGTAGTTTTTAAGGTGGACACACACAGCTTATCATGTTGAACAACATATATGTGCATTAATGCAAGTTGCCGTATTACATTGAGATTCAGAAATACTGACCTAAGCTTTTCTATCTCTTACAGCCCTTCTCTGTTTTGAAGTGGTTCTTGACTGAGCTTGTCATGTAAGAATAAACACAGCATAAACATTATTTATATTGGCAAGTGTTTATGAAATATTTAGTGTTTTGGTGTGACAGTATGTGCTTCTCTCTAGATTTCTGCTGGAGTTTAACCTCTACAGCTGGTGGAATGTTGACATGTCTGTGAAAGGTACTGGTAGTTTAGAAAGAGTATTCTGGGTCTACTTGATTTATATCAATCTTTACATTTGCCTTTTAACCTGTTTAACCTGTTCTATGTGCCACAAATTCAGCCCAGAGGTCCCGGGGTAAAACTATGATGGTCCCATGTGACACTGAGTATCCTGCCTTTGTGTCCGAGCGCACAATAAAAGAGACAACTGGCAACATTGACTGTGAGGGCTGTATGAGGTACTACTGAGAAACACCATGCCTTCTAAAAGGTCCACTTCTTCATTGTGTTGCATCAGCTACCAGCTATCAGCAAACCACTTTATCTTTCAAATGTCTGTCATTGTTTATGTTTAAATCACTGTTGTGTCGGGAGGGGAAGAGATCGATGTGTGTCTAGAAGAGCTGTAGGGGCATAGGAGTAGAGAATGCGTGCAGCTCAGCACAGATATGAGGGACATGCACTCTGTTTCAAAATAAAACAACAAGGTTTTAGTAAGAGTGCTGTCTGCTGCCAGGTTAAACCTGGAACCCAATGGGGTTAAACTAAACTAGCCAGCTAGCCACAACTAGCTAACTAGCCACATTAGCCAGCTCTGACTGGGGGATCCTGAGGTGTTCCCAGGCCAGTGTGGAGATATAATCTCTCCACCTTGTCCTGGGTCTTCCCCAGGCAGTTGGACGTGCCTGGAACACCTCCCTAAATCACAAAACTATAACACATCTTAGACAGACACACAATATATACTAATGTTTAAATAACCTCTCTCTACCTTCTCTATCTCAACAGATCTTTTGTCATACAGCAGATTCCCAGCAGTAACCTCTTCATGGTTGTAGTGGACAACAAATGTGACTGCAGCTCTGCTCCTCCAGTGACCATGGATCCCATAGAGATCATGTATATCCTTTAGTAATACAACATGATAAGCGGAGCGAAGATAAGGACATAATTGACAGCTTCCATTTTAAATTACACACATTTCTATGAGCTGAAGGGAAAGCAGGAGGATACTTTTCAGTTGGCTGTGATGACAGGAAGTCATTCAAGGTCGTTTTCAGAGTTCCTAATGCTGTTTTGATAGCGTTCAGTTTGAGTGTGGGCTATCTGGTTTTAGAAATGTATGTTGCTGTGGTGGTACCAGTGTGGAGGTAAGGCTATGTATAACAGTAGCTTATTCTGTGAGTTGTTTGACCTTAACACCTTTGAACACAATGAATCTCTAAAATGTGATAGATTGAAGTTTCAGAAGGACAGGAAGAAGCCAGAATCATGTCATCCTTTTCACCCTGAGGTGTGTTTTGTGTGTGCTGTCTGTGCTAACACAGAGTAACTATCAAATGTCCAAACAGCCTCTAGAGACCATAACTTAATTGGCCAGACACTCATTATTTGTATACAGTGGAAAAAAACGAAATACTTTCAGAATGTGTTTTTATATCCAGCATTTACAGTTTGCTATATTAAGATAAAGGTGAAAAGCTGCACTTTCTATTTTGTTAACATAACATTTATTGCTAATCAAATGGATGTTGTGCTTGTTATACAGGTAGAAAAATAATTACACACACAAATGTTTTTTTTATGATTTAGTAGTAGACAGATTCACTACCAGTACTTACCAAGTTCATGTTGACTTGTGGATACAGCTGTTTAACATTTTCAGGCCTCTAGGCAGTAGCCTTTAATTGTCTTATCCCCTGAGCTACAGACACTGTTTTACTGCATGCCTTCAATACTGTCACATAGCCAGCCTATATTATCTGTAAGTGTTAATATTTGTTTTATATTCTGTAGGAAAATGCCATTGAGTGTGGATCAGCAACAGAGCTAACCAGCCAGCTTACAGCAGCACTGCTCTCCCTAGTGGCCTCTTACCTCAGCAGGTGACCACAACATGAAGTAATTTAACTGGACCCCAAACTACACATCTGACTAGAAGGACTGACCAGAACAACTGCACCGCATCATGTTAACAACCAAGAAGTGCAAAATGCATCAGGATCACAGCCAATCACAACTGCATTTGCTCACAGTGCTGCAACAAGAGATACTCAATATGAAGAGGAACTCTATAAGACCATCCATAATGCAGTGGAGAGGATTCTGCTCATATATGCTGCAAAATACAAGATGTGATGTGTGTGTGTGCGTGTGTGTGTTCATTACAGAGAAGGGCACACTGTTGTTTTTGACATGAATGACGAAATGAAGTAAGGCAAAATGTCCTATTTTATTTAAAACAATTATGAAGGAGATTGTTTTTGTAAAAGTCAGAGACATGAAAACTGTTTTGTGTTTTTGTTGAAAGTAAAATTCAATATTCAAAATAACAATGTCCATTGACACATGAAAAGAAAGACAGTGATTTGCAACAAATGCTAAGTCTAATGCTGTTGAGGGGTTTCTTTCCTCATACATTTTATCTTTATCTTCATATCTTATGATGTTTGCACACATAAAACAAACAGAACTAAAATAATGTGTTCCTTTTCTTTTTGACAGTATACAGTACAGTACATACAGTAGAGTGACCATTAGCAAGGAAAAGATGCATGCAAAGTAAAATAATATAGCCTACATCTAAAGATTGTTAGCAACATAACGAATATTACTAGTCAATTTATCATGTTGAAATATAGCAATGCTATTGAATAAAAACAGACATATTTTCAATCATTGCATCTTCATTGTTTTGATTGTGTTAAGTAAAGAGGGGTGAATATCTGACAAACTACTTTAGTTTGCAGAAAGCTTTACAACACATTCTTTATACTTGGTGGATATCACGAATGTGTGAGTTTAGAAAACAAAAAAAAAGTTCTTTTAATAGTTGGTTAGTAAAACTGCACAATACCAAGAAAAGGCCTTTTTAAGATATATATCGGAATACCATTATCAATACAATATCATCATAGTACTCACTTGCTCCTGATGGGAGTCTTTCTTATACACTCCTGCAAAATAATCTAGGATAAAAACTGGCTTCTTTATCGACTTCTTTGGGCAGGGTGTAAGTAACATAAACACTGATGTTTGATCTACAATTAAAATTATTACAAATCCTTAAATGAGCCTTAGTATGAGTCATTGTTCATGTAATGTACTAATATATATGTGATGTAAACATCACCAGCATTATGATAAGCACTCAGCACTGGCTTTACATGTAAAATAAAAACAGTTCTACAGTATAAGCTCTCATTCAAGCTTAATTTATAATGGCCACATTGTCACGTTGTTCCTGTCTGGTTAGTGTTTGGTTGTGGGTTTTTGTTTATCGTGTGTGCCTTTGTGTTTCCGCCGCAGGTAACAGTCACACGTCTCATTTATGTACTAGTTGTTAATTTTATTAAACCTGCACTCGGACTGTGACACACATACGTATATGGCCTTTATAAATTATAAAAAACGTAAAAAAAAATCATGCAGTAATGGCTGAAAAACAGAACGTAAAATTAAGGAAAAATACCATAATTCTAAAAAATTACAAAAACAATACATTTACAGAAATTCTCATTAACCCTCATGTTGTCCTCCAAAATTACCCGAAACACTACCTCTTTGTGCCAAATAGAAGATGCCGATTCTACAGCTTCCACAGATATATGATGGCACAATAGGTAGTGCGTTTGTAACTAAAGAGAACTACAGAATCAGACACAGTTAGGTGGCGCCATCTTCTGGCATAACACAGTAGTGCGATTGATCAAGATTAAAGGATTGGCAGAGACAAAATGCTACTTTACAGATTTATTCCTTATAATCAACCTTTAAAAAAGTGATGGCACTAAATGTTCAGCAAGATATAGTGTTATTTCACAGATTTTTTCCAAAATTAGTACAATCGAACACCTTCAATAAAGTGATATTAGAAAGAGTTCAACAGAGAAACACCCTTATTTTACACATTGTTTATGTGGCTCAAAACTGCAATAGAGCTATGTGCAGGCATTCTAGGACAGAAATTCAGCCCCTAAGGACAGACCCTTATATTTTGTTGGCGGGGGGAGAGGGGGTTCTGTCACACAAATCAGACAGAAAGTAAGCTCCTTTGATTGGCACCAAGGCCGGCCGAGCAACTCATATTTCAGTAAACACGAGGTTCAGTCCATGTTGGGAGGCGCCGCTCGTATCTCCCCTCAATATTACAATTATTAGCTATTAGTTTGGCCTGGTCTGACTGTCACAGAGACAGCTGCAGCCGGCTTGCCTGATCGCGGATCGTAAAGATATTTCTGTAGGGCGACAAAAACACGGTGAACTGTACGTAATACAAGACGCTTAATACAATGAATAAATCTAACAAACAAACATACATTTCTTTAACCATGACAGTAGAAATATCGAGACCTTTAGAAATAATCAGTGTGGCCTTGAGTGTGTGTCCATGTCCACATATGTTGAGTGAGATCAAAAGTGTCAAATAGTGCAAAAAGGTTTTTGGCATTATTGTCAATATTATTATCTATGTGGATGTTAAAATATCTTGTAATAATAAGCAAGTTTGTCAACTGATATAACAGAGAGTAGTTCAGCAAAGTCATCAATAAAATTAGCAGAATATTGTATGTAAATTGAGGTATGTAAATTGTTAAAAACTACATTTTGGGGGTACCCTTCAATATATATCAGAGGTATTCAAAAGAAATAAAATGACCTAGTCTATTTTCTTTGCACTGGTATATATCTTTTAGTAGCGCAGCCACTCCTCTTTTCCTATCATTTCGACACGTATTCATATAGCCACATTTTTCAGGTGTTTTCTAATTAAGAATAGTAGCACTGCAAACATCTGTTAACCACATTTCAGTGAGAAACATAAAATCTAGGTTGTAGGAAATGATACTGTCATTTACCAAGAAAGATTTGTTGGCGAGACATATAATATTAAGTAAAGCCAACTTAATAGCTATAATAGGGGTTACTGGACCAGTGGGTTGACGTGTTGCCGTTAACAGATTAGACAAGTTTAATTTATGGGTTATATGCTCACGAAATATTCTATTTGTAACCAACACAGGAATGCTGGGTCCTAGCTTGTAGTCAAACATTTGTGCTCTGTGGAGATAATGATTGTTGATGATGTTGCAGTTGTCTAAGCAAACTTTTTACACAGGGGGAAGGAGTGTGGCATAAGGAGTGTGGTAGAGGGGGTCGGGTGAGTGCAGTAGAGGGGTGGAGGGGGAGGGTGATGAGGAGGAGGGAGGGAGTTGTGCCCCCATTTTGGACAAGGACGACTTCTGGAAGCATTGAGTGATTTTAGATTTTAGCGTCAGGAGAGGAGGGGCGGATACCCTGCCTATGGGTGCTGTCCTCCCTGCTTATCTTGTTTGGAAAAGGTATTCGAAGAGCGTGATGTATGTTAGCACCAAGTAGCCGGCATCCCATGTAGTTCAGATGCACACCATCAGGTCTGAAGCGGTCTTTACAGTTCCAAAAAATATTGAAATTGTCAATAAACCATATCTCGTGGTTATGGCATGCGGATTTCAGCCACGTATTTAGACCAAGGTGTCTGCTAAAAGATTCAATTCCTTTCCCAAGGGTTGGTAATGGTCTAGAGACGCTGACTTGAGTTGTTTATTTTCTCCAGTAGCATAGAAAAATAATTTTTTAGGAGCTCAGAGCCAGTTTTCCTTTAAGAATGTAGAATGTCAAAAGACCCAGCGTGGATAATAATCTGCATGTTGCTTGGGTGTGTGGAGCTTGCAGCGTTTCTGTTAGCTCTCTGACCGATGTGTCAGCCATGGTTAGATTTTCAGTCTTTCCCATTCTGATATGCTTGGTTATGTCATCCCCAATTAAGAGAGTATCTTGCGTATCAGATGTGGAGTTGGCAAAGTTTCTTCTTTCCCTCTTTCTATCAATGGTTTTAGGGCCATTTCTTGGAGTTTGGTTTTGCAGTGTGAGTTCAGGTGCTGATTCAGGTCTCTTATCTGATTTCTTGCTGGATTTGCCTCTGTGGCAAACAACGTCAGACTAAGTTCCTGCTGGAGTTGATGCTTTTGGTCTAGTCCTGGTGCTGTGCCAGTAAGATGTGTCAACCGCTTCAGGTTGAAGCGGTTTTTGCATAATGTTGAAATAACACTACAACAAGAGGTGTATGCTACTGACACTCATATTATATTCAGTTTATATATACATACGTTTTTACATGAATTTAATGTATGACCAGTTGTATACTTTTATTTCTTTGATGATGCAAAATGTCCAAAAACTCACTCCAGCACACAAACATTTGTTTATTTCAAATAAAATAACCACCACCACAAACATTGCACAAGTCTCACAATGATTACATTATAAACTAAGTGAAAACAGCACATTATATGAAAACAGAAGCAATGGGTTGGTATCAATGAGTCTGCAGAAAGCTGTATAGGCTTATACCCTTATTGGCTGATGAGAGTGGCTCTTCAGGGATAGAGTAGTATATGTGGTATGGATCAGACTAGACAAATAAGATAATAAAGACTTTTTTATAGTGATACATACACACCAGAGAAATAAAAACAGAAAAAAATACTATGCATCAACTTACTTCCTCATTTGGATTGTGCTGCTCACTGACTCCTGCTGAACCTGCTAGAAGTCCATAGATTAAGATGAGTGAAGTGGTAGTATTCTAATGGCAATTAAAAAGAAGACTTTCACCCGCCCTGGTATTCTCCCGTTAAATAATCAATCAATCAATCAATCAATCAATCAATCAATCTATCTATCAATATTTATCTAATACTAATACTCTTGTCAATAAAGGGACCTTACCATAACCTGACATGCCAGATAGTTAGGGAGTGTCATGCACAGACCATAGTTCTATACACACAAACATCTGGGGAGCCGTCCATTAAAACTCTTAACCCTCCTTTTGTCCTCGGGTTTCAAATGCACTACCTTCTTCCGACAGCAGATGGCGCCACATGCTTATGTTTTAATGGCTTACATAGACATAATATGTCTGTGTAAGCTGTAGAAGGTAGTGTGCCTGGTCAGTTTGACCCAGAGGGTAGAAAGGGCAGGTGCTTTCAACAAAATACTTGGCAGGTGATTGGAGAACCATCTGTCGGAACTGCCATTGTTGTTTTCAAGTCACTTTCACCTAAACCCCGCCCGTTGCTACCAGTAAAACGCTCATTGGTCACTCATTAGATATACTGGACAGAACTGAAACTTGCCTCTCCAGACTGATTCTCGCAGCAAAGTCAAACTGAACCAAATGTATAACCATGTCCTTATTATATCTTGTTGTTCCACCGGAGGTCGACATCTGATTGTGCCTGATTGTGTAGATATCTTTATTGTCAGTGCTGTGTGTATTTATTTCTTTATTAATTATTTCTTTATGTATTTGTTTGTTTTTTCATGTCTTTTAACCCTCCTGGGGCCTGTTTTCAGAAAGGAGGAGAAGTGAAAACTTATGTTAACCCTGAAAAGAGGGAAACTGGGTTTTCCGTTTCAGAATGGGAGGTATGTTAAACCCAAGAAAGCAGAGTAAGTCAAGCCCGTTTCTGAAAAAGAGGTAACCATTGCAACTTACTCTGTGAACCTAACCTGGTCGTGAGCAGGTTTTCTTCGGTAAACCCAGTTTCTTTTAGTCTCCTCCCCTTTTTCAAAGAGGAAGCAGTGTTTTAACACCTCATTGATTCTTTCGGTACATTCATTCATTGCGCACATTTTAGTCACGCAGAGAGCGTCAAAGGGAATGAAATGGCATGTGCTTTTATGGGCGATCCTGTTGATGAAGAGGCTGTATTAATTCGTATAATTCGTATAATAATTACCATCTCTAGAAAGTATTGTTCTACTTACTAATTTGGTCTACTTACTTGTTAATTACGTTACTTTCTCAATCCCAAATCAACCACAACCACTTGAACAATAAGGAGACAAGAAACTGCAATTCTAATTCTTTCAAATACAAAAAAATACAATTGCATGAATTATTCTTGAATTGACAAAAGTGTGTAACTACTGCATATGCTTCCATAAGCACATCCAGGTCTACTGGGAAGAAATATGCAGACCACTTCTTGTTTGACGCTGTTGCCATGGTGACTCATGATATCTGAGCTCCATTGATAATGGCTTTTTATAGTTGTGGTGCACGCGCTTAACTAAGAGTCAGTCAGAGGTGATTGAAGTCACTCATTTCAGCTGTTCTGTAACTGGAAACTCAGAGTTTCCCATCTCAGGGTAAATCAACTCAGAGTTCAAGTTTTAACTCAGAGTTGGTTGAACCTCCTTATTGAAACGGGCCCCAACTCCGAGTTGACTGACTCTGAGTTAAGCGCGTGCACCGCAACTATAAAAAGCCATTATCAATAGAGCGCAGATA
>JAODUG010005333.1:0-10058 GCA_027564795.1 Aphredoderus sayanus
AACCATTCCCAATCAACCCCAGGTGCACTCAATGTCCGTGTGTGGGAGTCCTGCCGGCGAGACAGGAAACCCTTACACGGTCCATAGTTCATGTATGTCTTAGCAAAGTTATGTCTCAGTTAGACACAAGGTAAAAAAGATCACACATATATTTACAAAGATCAGTTAAAAGCCTTTTTCCAACAACCCTGATAAGTTTCTTATGAGACCTGGTTTACAGAAAAGTGCATTATTCACTAATCCACACTACTCCACCACTCAATGTACATGGGCACACAATGATATTTGTAACCTTACTGATAATTGTACATGCCTTTTCAATCATTTCTAAATTACTGTTACCTGCTGGCCTAGGAACATGTAAGGGTGCTCAATGCTCATCGAGGGACAAATGCCTTTAAAAGTGTAACACTTTATTTTGCACTGCTGATACAGAACTAGCCAGCAAAATGCAGAATTCAGCGTTTACAGTTGGCTAAGGATGCAAATACTCCCTGACAGCCCACCATGCTCAGGGGAAGCAGGCAGAGAGGATTGTGGGATTCATTAGCCGGTGGAGAGTAGATGATTCATATTGGACGGTGACCTATCATTTGTTTATCTCTAGTTTATTCACTCCCTAGCTTGATTAGGAATCTTTACCTTGCGGATAGCTGCCAGCTTGTCATTCAATACATACGTATGTATTTGAAGGAAAAAGCTCACAAAGTGATGTAACCTATCATTTTAAAATAAAACAAACCTTAAAGTGGCAATTCCATGCCCCTTTCCACATGTTGACATAGTTCCTTGAGGACTCAATGCAATGTATTTTGACATGCTTAAGTGAAATTAAAGGAAAATATCACATAGATTATGTGAAATAGCACTGTATTATTCCAATTTCCCAATTTTCTCAGATAATTTGCTTTCAGTGACTGTTGTTTTAAATCCTAAGAACCAGTGCTCACCCTGCCCCCTCTTCAGCATAGTGTGCTGATGTAAGGCTATGGCTTTGCTGCTGTTGCTGTCTGAGACATTACTGCTTCTGACAAAGTGGTGAAACCATATCGGTTTGAACCAGAAACCCTTTTTAATTGTCCACAGAGTTCCACAGAGTTATATTCATTCTGCCTTACCGTTCAGACTAAGGATACGGGATGCGAAAAGGGGGATCAACATTGACATGGCAACAGTGGATACACAGGCCTGGATTAGCCCCTGTGGAACAGGAACAGGGGTGTGACATTTTGATAACCATTCATATGTATAAACAAGCATGTATTCATTGCTTGAAGGTTACTTTATACTATAGCACGACAAGCAGCCATATGCACATAGCCACATAGCACATAACCACATAGCATGTGTTATTTAATAAATGACGAGTTACTATAGCACCAAATTGCAGCTGTTCTTACCCCATACAGGAGGAATATGAGGCAGCTAGCCTAGACTAGGCCACTGCTAGCACTTTGGCCAACAGAACACAATTAGTGATTATTTAGTTAAACAAGAAACATTAAACAAAGTAAAAAAAGACATATGCTATCTTGCTATTATTACAGACATGATATGTATGATATGACTGAATGTTGATCCAGATAAAAACAGCTGTAACTTATGCTCCAGTGGACGGCAGTCAGTTTTCGGTGAGTGTCAGTCTTTATCAACGAGCAATACAGAGGTTGTGGAAATCAACACAACATAGATATGAGACCTTATCATTCAGAAGCTGTTATGTGTACCTCTGAGGTTTTGCACACAGACGACGCAGCGGAGGGCCTATCAGACACTGCTGTGGGCAGTGCAGACGTTATCGACGCCAGCAGCAGGGGGGTGGGCGGCCAGCAGTGGTGATCAGGCGTGAAATATTTAATAACATTGAAATAAGGCAAATGCTGAACCTCCCACAGCCCAACAACATTGCAGACCTCAATTCATACTTTACACGGGTAGCGACAAGCGCTTAAGAGGCCTTAGAGATGGTTAGCTCTGATTCTAGACCTGGGGACATAATTCATGTAAAATTAAGGGGCGAGTCCGTTAAAATTAACACATCGCAGATTCTGAATGGGGGTGAGATCGCTCCAAATGTTATCAAGGAGCTATTGGAACGACTTATACAATCTAATGAACATTTACTGACTGACAGTAAAATAGAATTTGTCGTTAATGTTGTTAGGGCGCCACGAGGGGGCGGTGGGGCACGGTTACGTCAATACTAAAATCAGAGATGCTGCAGAGGGATGCGGGGCTCGAGCAAGACACACCGGTAGCATATTCCACAAAAGCACATTCGAACGGCTTGCGCAAAGACCAATAGTCGTGTTTGCACGCGGGGTCTATGATAAAAAACTCTTCCCCTTTCAGACAGGTCTGCAGCTAGGAGCCAAACCTCTTTATATGCTTCTCGTAGATAACCACTTTTATGGTATTAAAAACGTTGCAGGCTTCTTCGGATTTTTATATTTCTGTAACAACTGCCACAAGGGTTTTTTTAACCCTGCGTTCCAATTATGCCCGGGCCTCTGCCCCATGTGTAAAGATAGAAAATGCATGCAAAAACCATTAAAACTGACATACTGAATGCAATAAAACATGCCGTTCTGCTTATTGTTTTGAAATGCATAAGGCGGCCAAACCTCATTCTAAAGCACCACAGGGACCTAATCATTTAATATTTTTGTTTTGTTGTTTCAATGTCGCACAAATATGTTTTCTACTTTTTTGTTTTATTGATAATTTCAGTATTGATTGTGTTTTAAATGAATCATTTAATATTTTCGTTTTGGTGTTTCAATGTCGTGCAATTGTGTTTTATACTTTTTTGTTTTATTGATAATTTCAGTGTTGTTGATGTCGAATCATTTAATATTTTGTGTGCTTTATTAACATTTACTGTGTATCACAGCCCTGTTTCTACTACCTAGACGTGTTATTATTATTGTTATTGTTATTGTTATTATTATTATTATTATTATTATTATTATTATTATTGTTATTCTTATTACAGATATTATAATTATTATTTTAGCTATCATAATAATAGTAATAATTATTATTATCGCCGCTCTTTGTTGTTTATTAAAACATGGCTCAAAAGTCTGAGGTTAATTTTGATCCTCGGTTTAAATGCCTTTTTACGTGTATTGTCTCAGGGCCATCAGGCGCCGGGAAGAATGGGTTTGTTAAGAGATTGATCAAAAATTGCCACACAATGTTTGATTACCCGCCCAGACAATATCGTATGGGTATATACAGCATATCAACCTTCTGTTCTGAAAAGGAGTCTAAACATAACGATGGTCTGCCTGATTCATTTACTGACAAGCAGCTACTCCCCTCAGGCGGCAGACACATGCTTATTCTTGTTGATGTTATGACCGATGCATGCGATTATTCTGACGTCTGTAATGGAAATTTTAGAAGAAATCATTGATAGCCTCACAAACACCTCATTGTCTTCACTCAGTCAGCGTGTGTGAGTCTGAGGGAGGACTGCACTGCTGGACTGGTCTTTCTTTATAAAGAAATAATAAATTGGAAAATACTTGTTGAAGTAAATTGTCAGAATTGCCATCACATGACAGAAAACTGTTTACACAGTACAGGCACCACCGCAACATAAGTGTTTTATTTCTCGTACAGAATGTCTTCAAACAGGGCAAATATAGCAGAACCATTAGTCTCTACACAAACTTAATGATATTATTAAAAAATCCCTGCGACAAGCTTCAAACACGGATGCTAACACATTAAATATGTCCAGATCGGAAATGCTCCAACGATTTTGTCCTGTCCCTGTGTGAGATCACCTTAAATGGGGTCGTGCCACTGACCCCATTACACAAAAAAATTGAGAAGGCAAAAGAACTGTTGGCTGACAAGAAGGCCAGTTTGGGTCATAAATGCAGCATATTAAACTAGTCAGGTTGGTTTTTAATGCCCTTATTGAGTATAGCCC
Organism: Aphredoderus sayanus; assembly: GCA_027564795.1. Classification (NCBI taxonomy): domain Eukaryota; kingdom Metazoa; phylum Chordata; class Actinopteri; order Percopsiformes; family Aphredoderidae; genus Aphredoderus; species Aphredoderus sayanus. The sequence goes on from JAODUG010005333.1 coordinate 3,947, forward strand.
TTTCGTTTATAGCGAACGCTATCGGTGACGCAGTGAGGAGATGAAAAATATTCAGAAAATGTATCTAATCGCCCCTTCGCAGCTGGCAGAAATTGTGCGCCAGGCCTCAGGCAGTGCAAGCATCCGTGAACGCGCCTAGGCTTCTCTGGATCAAAAGATGTGCGAAATACTAGACCAAAGCGACATGACTGATTATGTGAAAATTAAAGCATACAACAATGTTTTACAAAGATATATAATCCTTCTGAAACAAGGGGCAAGTGAAACCATGGAGTACTGATAAACCACAGGTACACAGGTTGAAGAACGTAGCCATGCCCCCTTGGAAGGGTGTCGCTGGCATATACCCCTTTAAATTAATTGCTTGCCAGATGCACCATAACAAGTTCAAGCTCTATGGTGTTCATTGTCTAGTAGTAATCCAGCAACACCTGCCTCTTTACGTCCATTTCCAAAATAGAATTGAAGCAGGCGTATACTATTAGGATGGCAGTTGCAGGCAGGGCTGCTCTGACCCTTAGATCCAACTCAAGCTTCCTTTACACACCGGGGATAACGTTATGAAGTCGTCATCACTGTCCAAATTGAAAATAAACAGACTGTACCCTGCATTAAATTCATCTCTCTCTATAGGGAGGGCTAGGTCCATTAGGTGTCGTGCTGTTGCCAAATATAGATTGTAAAATTCTTTAATGGTATGTTTATTTGCGAAATGGGGGGTGAATGGCTTTGAAGGCACGGTTCGCCCATCAAGGCATGAACTCAGATGTTCCACATCCATATGTTTGAAGTTGAAAGGGTTTAGGTTCATAGTACCTACGAAGGCGGCGTGGCCTACCATGCCCAGTATCACATACCTGGGTATTGACCCTAAAAATAGGTTATCTATTGATGTCACTCTCGAGTCCTGTGGTACTGAATACGCTTTTATATTAATTTGTGATAACAGATAGAGGCCCTGCTGCAGAGCTCTCGCATGCCCGATGCGGACAGCAGGGGCTATCGAGACCTTTTTAATATATAACGACGTGCCTAATATATGGAGCTTAAATGTAGAGTTATTAGCGCACATGAGACTGAAATCATCTTTAGCTCTGGTGAGTTTGATTTTCAAGTTCACCGCGTTGAGCAGCAATCTGTCACTGAAAAACACATCGCTCTGTATAGAGCCCAGTGTGTGAAACTCGCGAGAGTTGGTGTTGGAGACATCGCTTGTTCAGGGCCTGGTTGCCCCCTCCGTGCAGGGCATCCAAATGTCGGGCTTTGTCTTTAATAAAAAGCCTTGCACCAAATTGGCTTTCCAGCATCTGAGGGCGTGTAGTTAAGCAGTGACCTGTAGGGGTGAGTCGCAGTGGATTGACTAATCAGGCGTGTCTCCTAGCGTGACATCGCATTGCGAAAATAGCGTGCTGGATGGGTTATTTATAATACCGATGTGCGCATCATTGGCTAAAGCGCTTCCATCCTCATTAGTGATTTTAAGCCTCAGATGTAAGAAGGTCACGTTTAGGTCGAAATAACAATCGCCGTCACCTGGAACGAAAAAATCAATTGGTGAGTTAATGCCGCCTGGGGTAGTATCTCTACATAAATTGAGCATTCTACTTTATAGCAATTTTATAGTGAGGCGGTATTGTGCCGTATAGATTGCGAAATACCTCCTGGGTATTTAGAGCCGACACCTGTGAAGGCTGCATTTTAATGCTTTCATGAAATCCATGGTTATAGCTGTGTACAGAGGCATTGTTTACTTTTTCACCCCTTACTGTTTCAGCAGAACGACGTAGACGTTAAAGACCAGGGTTTTTATCCGTGTAATATGAGGTATTTAATACAGCGTCGGTCATCTTTACCCCCCTTAAAATCACATGATACCACAAGAATGGAGACGTTCAGATTTATGCTGTTTATTACATTAGAACACTTTAGCATATGGTTTTATACATTCATATAAAGAATTGCTAGCAGTTCATGTAGTAACCCTCTACCGTGTTGCATTCGAATCAAACGGGTTGTTTTCTTTATAAGCTCTTTGTAATCAAACTCTTTACTACGAGTTATTTTAACCATGGCTACGTCCACAAGGAGAGTATACACACACAGTAGATGAGATGCACGAAAACTTTATCATTTAGTATAATGGTTTTCAGAACGTTCTCTGCACCGTCCAGCAGATCCACACATTCGGTCCATACATGACTTACTTGGATTTGTGTCATTAATACAGACATTTTAGCTACCGGTGTAACAATCTGTCTGCCACAGTCCATGTTGTGCTTGATTGTTTTTACTAAGAGTCACTTTATTTCACACGTTAAACCGTAACCAGCCATGTCGTCCAGAGTATTTTGTTACCGTTCCCCATTCTCAGTCTGCTCTCCAGTAACTCTTGGCATTGAGAAGTATTCTATACAAGCCCGGGTTCTTGCGCAATTCCAGAATGTCTTTGAGCTTTTACAGAATGTGGTCATGGTCTTTTAGCTCATAAAGCAAGGCTTCAGCTGCTCCTTGCACCCTGCACTTTGACACAGTTACGCCTTGGGCTTTCAGAACATGTAATGCCGCTGGTATGAATCATTCATTCCACACAGCTGCAGCTCCTCTTGGTAGCATGTGTAATAATGCTCCGGCGGATCATACAAACATGGATGTTCTCGTTGGCTTCGATGGTTGGTAATGCATCCATTGCAGATAGAGCCTCTGTGTTCTCTTATAATGTCCTTCAGGAAATACGCCACCACTTGCCTCAAAACACTTATAAATGTATCAGATAGGAAGCCGTCAACTTTATCCGGGGCTCCAGCAAGGACCGGCTCTGTTGTGGCTTCCACCTCCGCTGGTGACGCCGGGGCGGGAGAGAGATCGCATGGCATAATTGTTTCCAGGGTTGCTAAACTCACATGATAGTATTCTGGTGGTTGGGGGTTGGGGTCCTGGTCAACATAAGGCAGCTGCTCACACAGGAAAGACGTTTCACTAGCGGTATCCATGATGCAAATGGTCGTACATAGCTCATTCGGCTATTATAGAGCTCCAGAGGGGCGGGGTGTGACCAGCCTCTGACATCGCATGGGATAGGTCCAGGACGGTGCGTGGGGCGTTTAAGACACAGCCTCCGCCAAACAGATTACAGCCGAGGCGTGCAATATTTTGCCACGCCTTACTAATTTGAAATAGGATCCGTATATGCCCCATCCACAGAAAGTCCACACCTTGAACTAGCTCACCATACTCTCACGATAATCGAATTGATAACCCCACGCACTACCTTGTAGCATTGTCCATGTTTCAGTCAAAATCTCCGGTGGCGGGATCTGTCCTATACATCAGACGTTTTTGCTTTTTCACTGGCGCAAACATGTCACCTGTTGGATAAATCTTAGTTGATACCGGTACAGTGCACAGAACCACCATAGGCTGCTGTCTCGATACGCCCTCCATTTCAGGATAACTTTGAGTTGCAAATTAAATTAGCTTCCCTCGTTTTATTAGCTGACGACTAAGCTGTCAGGTGTGAAACCGCGTGACTGCACCGGAGTCTCCCACACACACACACACACACACACACACCTGCCCCCCTCGGCCGTGAAATATTTTCATGCATGATAATTCCACCTGGCCTGTTCCATACCTTCAGAGTAATGGGATAATGAACACGCTGCTTAAAGGTATAGTGACACCAGATTGCTTCACACAGTTTTGGCTACAGCTTATCTCTGAAAACCCTCCTTTGAAAGAAACATCATTTTTTGTAGGCTACCATCAGTCAGTGGGATGGTTACATTCAATCGGAGCACAGCGACATTCCTGCCAGTCACCTTAACTTTTCTAAAAAAATAATTGAATAAAAATAACAGAAGAGATGCATGTTGGGAAGTAACAATTGTACTGTGTAAAGGTATTCTGGCATCAACTTTGCAAAACTATTTTTCTGACAACTTTGTCGTGTCTCTGTGATTCTACTATGGAGTATTTTATTGGTTCTATCTGAGAAGTATTTATCTCTAGAAATAAAACTAGATTTTTCATCCAGAAATAATTATAAAAAATGCTTGAGGGAAGTGGGTCTTCAGGTGTGTAACATCCAAAAGGGGCAGCCTTTCTTGCATGTTCTCCTGCCAGTAGGTTCACACACACACTTCACAAACACAGATGGGGACTATTCCGTCTGCAGGGAAAGCGAGTGGTGCTGTGCCCCGTGCAGCCAACCAGGTGCTGAGCTTGGCACACATAAGAAGACAAACCCTGTCAGCCTTTCTGTTATGCCTGCCTGTGTTCCAACAAAGACACTGCGTACATACTGGCATAATTGAAGAGATGAGGCGCTACCTGCTTCTCCTCCTGACAGACGATTTCAAAGACTTCACAGCTGTGCAAGAGAAAGTTCCCCGTGGAGAGACGACATAAATAGGGGAAACAAAAATCACACAGCCGATAAAGAAAACTGAAGCTAAATTAGCTATGGCTTTATGAAAATGAATGCCCCTAATGGTGCAGGCAGGGGAAACACTGTTATGCTTCAAAATCCCATTTCTTTAAAAGATGGTCCACAAAGACCCTTTTGAATGGAAAATGAATAAATAAGAGCTCTGAAGGCACAGCAGTAGCAGATGTTGCTGCTAGTTGATCTCAGAACACCCTTGTCCCTACAGTATAGTGGATCCACTGACAAACGTAAGCATACTGTATTGAGGCATGCAAAAAAACATTCATTCTTTTGTATGACTAATGTTGGCTAATGACTGGATAGACAGACGAATAGTAGACCTAAGTAATGCCAACCATTGTTTTGTTAGACATACACTGAAGCCAGGAGCTTTACAGGTGCCTCTATTATGTTAGTATGCCTATTGGAGATAAATATTGTTAACCCTCTCACAATTGGCTAACTGGGTCAACATAACCTTCTTAAAACCTAAACATCATAATGGAGCCCATTAATAGTCATTGAAATACAAGGCATTTGCTATTGAGGCAATTACTTTAGGAATAAACTTCACTTTGAGTGTCATTTACAATGTTTCAGATCATAGCATTTTGTGTCTTTTACCAGTGTTAAGGACTTCTTCGTGGCTTCAGCTCAACATGATTTTTGTCACTTACAGTAATGGCATGGATGGTTTGTTTCTCCTCTAACTTTGATTTAGTTTGATTCATCTGTCTTGTTCAAACCAACAAGCCACACAAACACAACGCCTGGCTGGTATGAATCTAATCTATACTTTCTCATATACATGACAGACATTTAATATCAAATTTGCTGCTATTTAACACTGATCACTATCTGATCTGATCAATACAATACATTTTCAGCCTACTGCCTTTCCATTTGCCTTTCTATTTGGAATTCAGATCTGGGGCCTACTTTTTAATTGTTGCATCCACACAAAAGAATACATACACCAGTTTCTATGCAAAGTTCGGGATTTATAAAAAAAATCTTTGAATTGACACGAACATTGGAGAAATGGGAAACTGCAACTCCAATAGCAAAAGGATGAACCTCAAGAAAGGCTTTGAAATTAATCACATTTTGATGAATAAATCGAAATATAACCTGTCATGTACAGCAGGGACTCTATCTGTAGAAATGACAAAGGAGGCATGATATATAATCACTAATATTAAGCAGACTGTATGATATTTATAAAAAATGTATACCAAAAAATGTAAGATGTTATTTTTCTTCTTTTTTTTTATCTCATGGAACATTACTGAACAAATAAAGCACTATTAAACATCTCTTGTTCTCTCAAAAGGATTGGACTGACGGCACGGTTCCGCTCCTTTTCCCAGAATGCATTGCTTTGTGTCTGTGTGTGTGTCTGTGTGTGTGTGTGCATGTGTGTGCGTGTGTGTTTCATGCTGAATTTATGTATTCATCCATCCATCCTCAACCGCTTATCCGAGGTCGGGTCGCGGGGGCAGCAACTCGAGCAAGGAGCCCCAAACTTCCCTTTCCCTGATCACATTGGCCAGCTCTGACTGGGGAATCCCGAGGCGTTTTCCAGGCCAGAGTGGAGATATAATCTCTCCAACTTGTCCTGGGTCTTCCCCGAGGCCTCCTCCCAGTTGGACGTGCCTGGAACACCTCCCTAGGGAGGCGCCCAGG
>JAODUG010005334.1:0-10058 GCA_027564795.1 Aphredoderus sayanus
TGTGCTTGCGGCGCTGTCCAGTGCTGAAGCCACAACCCGGCGCTGTCCAGCGCTGGCGCGGCCGCGAACCGTGACAATTACAAGATTGCAACACATTTTAACTGGGTCACTTTCACCCTGAAACTACCTGACGTTTCTACTCTACAGTATACAGTATAGTAGAGACTACCTGACGTTTCTACTCTACAGTATACAGTAGAGTAGAGACTACCTGATGTTTCTACTCTACAGTATACAGTAGAGTAGAGACTACCTGATGTTTCTACTCTACAGTATACAGTAGAGTAGGCTACTGTACTGTTACAGTCCTCCCGCCAAATTGTCACTCGCATGGCTGTTGTTTATTGTACCTGTTTACCATTCTCGCTGCGTACAATAGTGCGTACAACATTCTGCTAACATAACATGAGCTCTGGGATAGTTGATTATGTTACGGGATGTCCAAGTTGGTAGCTTACTTCACTGGTGCCACTCAATAATGAGAATTGCTAACCCGTATATAATGTTCAAACAAATCATTATTGATTGTGCTATAATATATTATTATATTTTTTTATGAATCTGCCTAAATTGCCCAATAATATGTTAGGAGTTTCATTTGTTCATTTGAATGTATTGCTCCCTGCTTTGTTGCTTCAGAATGCCTTCTCCAACGTGCCGGCTAAAGAATTCTAATATTCTCAGAGTACACCAACCCACAGTGTGTGTAGATCACATGGATTGGATGGCCAAGTGGGGCTGTGGTAGCGCCATAGCGTCATTTACAATTTCAGTGTTGTTTGGCAGCATGTCTGGCATCAACATTAGTCAATAAGAGACTTTATCTTAGTGGTGCTGGTCTGTGCATTGGCCATAGTGCGAGGGATTGATTGATATAGAGGGTAACAATTAGTGTCATGTCCATGCTATTAACCCTCACGGTAGTACATTTGGTCATTTTGACCCAGAGGACAGCAGGGAGGGCTAGGCTAATTGTTTTAGCAGGGCCTAGCTAACGGGAGTCTCTTCAAATTGTGCCTATTGTGCCGCTCTACCTGAGTTAATGTAGAGCAGCTGTTATAGAATGGATAGTCTATACCTAGAACTCGTCTTTCCTATTTGCTTATGGCCCATAAGTTCATGTGTTCTGGTCATCATCTATTGAAATGATTGGGGGAAAATACCACTGTTAGCACACATAGTATACTGAATAGCAGGAAACTGGTTTTAAAATCGCAAACAATTTCGGGGGGAGGACCCCCAGACACCCCTACCTCCCCCGCCCACCCATTATTTCTACCAGCCCACCCTATTATAGCAGGCTAAGCCCGGCCCTGTATCCAGTACAAAGTGGGGTGAAGCAGGGGGTTTCATGTTATGCTGTTGGTTTCACAGGATCGCCGGAGGACGAGTAGAAGCGACAAACCTCTCCAGAGCAACAATTATCCCTGAACTTCAGAACAATGATTAGCATGTGTGCACATGGATATGGAAGGGTGGGTCGGTGGGTGACTGACGGTGGGTGGTGACCAAGTAAACCTTTATTTTACCAGGAACATTCCATCAAGACATCATCTATTTTACAAGGCACACCTGGTCAAGAAGGCATCTCAGTTCAAATCCATTAAAATACATTACAATACAATACAGCAGACAAGACTGTTAAGGGAGACACGGTGGCAACTACAAGTCACACTGATGATTCCTTACATAATGGCAGTGAACTGCAAATACTTTATAAAAAAAAAAGTACTTCCATGCCTTTTTTCTATCTCTCTCCCCCCCAGCTTTGTGCTATCTTCCTCAGCAACCTCATTTGGACTGCTATAGGCAAATTAGCAAGTCCATAAGATGGAATTAGGGCACTCCATATGCTTTAGCTAACTGTAATGTCAGTGTGCATACAGTATGCTAAGCCTTGTTTCATCAGCACATAAGAGACTCATCAGATACCTGTACAGCACTATCAGGAAGTGGGGTAGTAGATGTTAATTGGCCATTAGCATTGTCACTCACAAGATTTTATATGTAATTCTGGTACGATGGTAGGGCAGTGGTTTAATTCATAATTTCAGTTTCTTTTAAGCAGTAACCATATATTTAACCTTATATATAACCTCCCAGAAAAGCAAGTAATGGCTGGCTTTGAGAGACTATCTACAGTATAACCCCAGCACTGTTAACACATGAAGCTTAATTCTGTTTGCTTCTGCTTATTAAGTAATTTAAAGGTATAGTTAGTCATTCTAAAGAGTGAATGCTGGAGAACGCTTGTTGATATTTAACCTCAATCAAAACAAAACCACATCTCCCTTCAATGCCATAGTGTGCTGGCCTCAGAAGCTCCACCTTACACATTGGAAACATTGACTCTTCCTGTGAACCTTAAGTTGTATATCTGACCTATACTGATATTTGCTCATTTCACACTGCTTTGATTCTTACAAAAACTGTGAAATCCTGCTGTTTTTGTAACTGTAAGGAAATACGTGGTTGTACATACCATAATTATTCCTTATGCAGTACTGTATAACCACCAGAACTCCTCAGAACCAATTTAATGCACCACATTATAGGCCTAGTGGCTACTCTGTAATACACAGCTTAGTTAGGAAATCAATGTACGGACTTGGGGACAGAACGAATGAGTTGAAGGTCAAATAAAATGACAAAAAAGAGGTTTCTCTCATATGTACGGCTTATGTAATTAGGGTTATGCCGCCCAGGGCTACTCCACAGTATACACACACAGAAAAAATAATTAAATTCATGAGGCAGGGAGGTTTTCCATTTCAAAAAGATGATCGCAAGCATTTTGTTGGAGAGGCATATTTTCAGTTTTTACAAATTCAATATTCTCTTTATGATTAAAATTCTGAGCAGACCAAGCCTCTCTACTTCGCTAAAGTGTTGAGTGTTTTCTTTTCTTACTTTTTTTTAAGACAAAGACCACTCAGGGTACTTCATCCCCTTCCTTGAGGCCAGTCAGTTTTATATTTTAGTGCAGCGAGAAATGTGTTTAGAGTGAACACATTTTCAGACAGCAACTCCCAAATGTACTTTCCCTTTTTCCTTGTTCCCAGTAAGCCTAAGAGACATGGCACTTTAAGGGTGACGTTTGAAGTCGGATTCTCTCCCAGCCTCAACACGTCGACAAGCTGCTCCACCACAATGTTTAACAGAGCTCAAATGTCCCATCAGTTGATACACACCAGCAAGTGAACTGTGTCCACTGTGCAAGCAAGGGCTGTTCATTATCTACGCGAGTGTGTTATTTAGTCAGGTTGAGAGACGCACATACAGATGGCGCACAGTGGCCTCAATGAGAAATATGAATGAAGAATTTTACATATTATTAGTACAGACTACAGAGAATAGTTTGCTCATCAAATAATCTGACATGAAATCAAAATTGCACTTGTGAGAGATCGACACAATCCCCATTTTATTTAGATGCAAGTCTGTTTTTTTGTAAAAACTTGCCATCTACTGTCTGAAAGGCCTCTAAAGGTAAGAAAATACCATAGCTCCCACAAATATTGTGGGAACTAATTGCCCGCTATAGCTTAACGCCATGTCGGACACTGAACAGCCTCCCCCACTTCAGCCTTCACTCTCCCTTTGAGATTTGACTGAGTATTGTCTTCACAGTCATGTTGGGCTTGTGTGCAGCTGCAGTCGCAAGATTAGTCAGGCAGAAGAATCACCAACTATTCAGCACAACTGCTGGCACTGGCTGGGCCTATGCTAATGCCACCTTCATAAAAGCACCCCAAGACCTGGGTTTCCCCATCACCACCAGGATATGATGATAACACAGCCGGCTCCATCTAAGCAAGTTGTCGTTTGTCTGCTGCACCTGAGTGTCTAATAACCCACTTTTGCAGCTACGCCCTGTAGTTAAGGGACTAAATATATCACCAAAACCCATCTGGAATTGAAAATAGCATGGAAATATATCAACCTCCATGACAGGCATTGTTCTGCGGGCTGCAATTCACCCAAGATAAAGTAATACTGAAAGAAATCGCACCAGAAACCACACCTTTGGCCCCCTGTGAACTGTATGACAATTCAATACTTATATTTGATGTTTTCCAACATGCCAGGCTTCACGCGACACATGCATTTTCTTTCATTGGTGTCTGGTCTACCTGCCTGCCTGCCTAGTACCTGTGTGTGTGTGTGTGTGTGTGTGTGTGTGCGTGCACACAGTAGAAGCATGGCTTCTATCTGTCAACAGTGTTGTGTGGACGCTGGGCCATTACCTGGGACAACGTGCCATTATCACATCTCTCGCACTCTGATAGCAGATGTTGAGCCTCTCGTCACACACATGCTGAAGGCTAACAGAATCGTAGAATCAGCCTGCGGGTGGTGCCATCTGCTGGCGCATCACGGTACTGTAGTGCGTTTGAAACCTGAGGACAGCGGGAGGGTAAACAGGCATAGTCAGTCATGGAAACACAGAATTATTGTTTCAGCACGCACACAGAGATATTCTAGGAATTTGACAAAAATGCATGGTAGCTTACAATCACTGACTCTACTTTAAAAGAGAAGGATTGTGGTAGTAATTCTTCCCAACTTCTTCCACCACCTGCCCCACTACATCTAATAACACCCTCAATATCCATACACACACACAGCCATAGGGCAACACATGAATAAGTGGCCTGCATATCACCAAGGTTGCAACCGACATCACAGAGAGAAGCTTTAGCCATAAGGGCAAGCACTTATCTAGAGCAGCAGTGCTCTTGTATAATGCAGTGTGCGGAGGCACATTTAGACCAGGCATTCACAGGCCGTGCTTATAAAAGCTTTTGAAAATTATCATATGTAGCCTCGGTGCGAGGTCGGTAGCCTATCAAGCTTTCAGACAATTACGGTCCAGGGCACGTATCTAATCGCTCACGTTCATTCCATCGAAACTCGATGTGGCCTTCTTGGATTCGTTTCGATAATTGATTTGGCCAAGCGCAAACCTTTGCCTTAACGTAAAACATGGTTGAATTGATGGCAATGGCTAACCTGCCTTTGACCACAGCTGGCTACATCGCAGATGAAAAGCTCTCGTATGCAATTACCAAATTAGTCGAGAAATGTATTTCAACTCAGCGAACTGAAAAGCAATGAACTGCTAATCTTAGAGCGAAGGGGCTAAAAGAAAAAAAGCCGCTGGAATTTACAGTTTAATGGATTCATGATGTCAAGATCTCAAGTGTAGAAGACCGGGGAATACGGGAACTGTGGAGGAGTTACATTTGCTCATGGCCAGGGTTTGCTGGGAAAAACGTGCCAATAAAGATTCACCCAGTTGTTGCCTAGATGTGGGGCAACCTAGTTATGCCAGTGGCTCTGGAGTCTTGTGTGAGATTACATGGCAAACATACATAATCACCCAGCTAGCTCGCAGACAAAATAGCCTTACAATAATTTCCCTGTCAGTCAGTTAGCATTATATATCCATACAATGGTTCTGATGACTCACCAAAATGGTATTTTCTTGATGTATGAAATGGCCTATTATTTCCTAAAAGCCCACTGAATTAAATGCCACCGTGCAAGAGCATCTAGAAGGGTTCTCATTATTCAGCAGGTGAGTCATGATCAGAAGTATGTACATCACTTTGGATAGTCAGAAATTCCAGGCCCCATTTCTAATGGGTCGCTAAAATGTTTGGTCTGAAGTGATAAGCTTTAGGCTCAAGTGTCAAGCTACATTTTATCAGGGATACAGACCTTATTTAGGTCAATGCGTTACATAACATTTCTCACTTGTAGGCTGTAGGCTTAATAAACGTGACAAAAAACGAAACTTCGGTGAACTTGTAACTTGAGCTTAATCGCAGGTGTTACCAAACATTTTTAAACACATTCAAAACTTTAATTAAAATAAAGTCACGGTAGAAGGGCCCTTATCTCCCATCTCTCATCCATGACCTTATACCTAAAAAAGATGCTTGATTAGGCTACATTATGCATGCGCTAATAACATAGCACCATCAAATGCCAACATAAGCTTGTTATATGAAACTGACAAACTAGCATCTTCCTTCTATACAGTACGGAGCCAAAACATGGCAACTAAAGAGGTTTAATTAAAACAGACGAGTCTCACAGGAGTAGAGTGTTCTTTCATTTACTCTAGATGCATATCAATTAAGGTATTTATAGTCTTGGCTGGGTGAATAATATTATTTCAAGTTATTTTTGTGGTCTAGCTTTGTAACTTTTAAAAGATGACAAGCATATTATAGGTAGACAATGGCAAGGCTAACCACTAAATTAACTGATTGGCCTGTATGCCCACATGGCTTTTTGAGTGATTTGAAGCAATATGGTTAAAGCTATATGCTGCAAAGTTTAGTAGTTATAATCATGTATTTTAGCAGGCACTTTTATGCAACGAGATTTACAGAGAGTTGTTCAAATTGTTAAACTCAGTTAAGCAGGGCTTGTTGGGAATCAAACGCTTTTTGTACTATGCATAAACACAAAATAACCAGTTAGGAAGATGTCAATCAAACCGGGCATGTACACACCCATGCACTCCTGAGAAAATTCCTAACTTGGCACTGTAGTGAGTGAGTGAGTGAGTGAGTGAGTGAGTGAGTGAGTGAGTGAGTGAGTGTGTGTGTGTGTGTGTGTGTGTAGCGTTGAACATCAACAGGTTCTCTCACTTTAAAAGCCTGAGTGGAAGAATACAAACATCCTAAACTCGAGCTAACAGAGGCAATACGATTCAATATGGGAAAGTCACACAGCTCAATTCTATTCCATTCACTGCTCACAGCATCTGTGTTTTCTCATTGCGAACTTTGTTTAAGAAGAATGAATAAATAAATAAATAAAGAGAGAGAGAGAAAGAATACAAATCTGTGGCGCTCTGTATTCATAACATTAAACAAAAGGACAAAAATATCAGCGGAACACAACCTTGCCCGGGGCAGCGGGCACACTCCCCGTGACCCTCTCCATCCCCGATGCATGCTCCTCTCACCTGGCAACCGTCTCCCCAGGGCAGGTGACACGGGTCAGGTGCACCGGAGTGGAGGATTCTGGGATTGACGGGGCGGATGAGATGGGGCCTTGGGGGGGCGTCATCATCCTAGTCACATCTTCATCTCTAGCCCTTAATTATCCTCCGCAGGGGGTAACCATGGTGACACGTAGAATAACAAGGGGCGGTTCTCTCGGGAGGCGGGTGAAGTTTGAGGGTCAACGCAGTGGCCTTTAAAATGTTTTTGTTTTCACCCCGGCACCACAACCCCCTCGACTCAGCTGCACATTCATTCCCTGTCGTATTTAAAATACTGTTGGGTGTATTTCTTTGTTGTCATCAAATGTTCATTGTATTGAAAATAGCCTATTGTGGATGCTTTTGTTGTCATTGCATGTTCAAAGGCAATTGAAAAGATATTATTATTATTATTATTATTATTATTATTATTATTATTGATGTCATTTTGGAGAACTGTTGATGAAAATAAAACAACTTGTAGCTCAAAGTTAGCACATCAAGCTAATCTCCTCCATGTCCTAAAATGTCAAACACTGCACGACACAGAAGACACGTCTGGGCTGAAGCTGCATACATGAATGTCGAAGGTCATTGTTGCGGCAGCTGGGTTATGACTCATTCATAAACACAAGCGTGGTGTTTGTGCGTCGGTGTGTGTGTGTGTGTGTGGGAAGGGAGGTGGGGGGGGGGGTGGTTGTTGTTTACTTGCGCCGGTGAAAGTGTGTGTCATCCGCGATCATCCTGCGCCCGGGGCCAGAGTGTCTGTGCCCCCGTCCCTGTGATTAGTCAACACGTCACGTCTCATTTGGCCCCGTGTACTGTGCGTGAGCATGCAGTGTGACCTCGCATCTCCCACGGACTCAGTACTACTCAGTAGTGCATGTCCATCTGTGCATTGCCACCACATGAATACTATATGGCTAGTGTATCCATTAGGCCTACCGCTGCTCACTCCTTGGGCCTGTGCGCGTGTGTGTGTGTGTGTGTGCGTGCGCGTGTGTGTGTGCGTGTGTGTACGCGTGTGCGTGCACGTGTGTGTGCGTGCGCGTCTCTTAAAAAGGTAGTCAGTCAGTATCTGTTGATATTTGAACTCTCCGTTGTTGAAGCCACCTCTTCCCCTTCAACGCCACAGGCCGCTCCCTCGGAAGCCCCACACATTGGACACACATTGCCAAGGCTGTGATTGTGTTGTGCGGTGCGGTCTGCACCACTTTGTTTGTGTTCCCATCTACAGAGCCAGGGCTGTGTAGGAACACCAGATTATTTTTCTTTTCAGCACACACGGAACAAGCAGCTAGCTGACCATGAGGAGATATCTGCTGATTTTGTAAAAAATAAATAAATAAGTGTATTAGTTCACAATTGCTGACTCTACCTTTAATGGTTAGGATACTTCATTTTATTTTAGACAGCATGATTTGTACTTTCACTTAAAACAGTTGACCTTTGATCTGCATAATAGTTTCTTAGCAGACCTACTGACTATAGGTACTATAGCCAATGCCAGAGCTATGCACCATAATAAATAATGGATAACAACGTTTTAGTAAGGTATCTGAGCTCAAAATACATATAGATATGCTGCAAGAGTCAATCACAGAGAAGGCTGCACACCTGTTGTGTCCCGCATCCGATTATGAGTGGTAAAACTCATGACAGAAAAGCACCAGGTGACTAAGGCCATGAAAAGGCAACAAGGCACTGTAGGCCTGTCAGAAGGTGACAACGCAGCCCTCTTGATGATGTTCCTACACACTTCTCTCCAGACGGGCCTGTGCCGCCTGATCGCATGCACGCGACAGGCCGGGAGCGCAAAGGAACTGGCGGCCGCGATAGAAGAGGACGGGAGGCGTGGCCAAATTGATCTGGAGACGGCGGCCGACGCCTCATCAGGCCGTCGCTAAGCACCCTGCTAAACGGGCCTGTCAGAATGGAAAGCCCCGGCAGGCTTGGGAAAGGGGGGGGATTTATAACCAAGTCTAAATCGTAACGCGTTTATTGTGGCGCTCCAAAATAACAACAACAAAAAGTAACAGGAAAGTGAGCTGTGGAAATACAACGAGAGGCGTGATGCCGGGGGAAAGAAAGAGGAGAGTCAGCACACTCCTTGAAGATGGCTGGAGGGTGGAGAGGGTGGGCAGTGTGGAAATTGGCTAAATCCTCATTTTATGCCACGGGTCTCAAATGGTATCCGCATAACATCAAAGAGCCCCCCCCCCCCCTTCCCCCCCAATAGAATTCTAAGAAAGCCCGGCACTCAAAGGATTAATGCTCCTCCACTAGTAAGGTACAGCCCCCCTCCCCCCTTAAAGAGCAATGAGTGGGGCTAAGCCAGGACACACAAAAACAATACATTTGAAACTACAGAAGAGGTTGACATCAAGGTAATGGGGCTGGCGGTGAGGGACTGCTGGGGACAACAAATGATAACAGAGGTGTCGCCTGATTTAAGATCAGGTGTCGCCTGATTTAAGATCAGGTGTCGCCTGATTTAAGAAATACAAAATTGACTGAAAAACATCTAAAAGAAAAGAAATGAGCGTTTAACCTCTGAAATGGTAGATCAGCATTCTCCACCAGGAAGAACTGACAGCAGGTCTAACAAGCAGCCTACAGTATGTTTAAAAGAAACATGCCTGTTCTTTATCTGCATAATATTCATAGAACATAATAGGCTACCTTACACACACACACGCACACACACACACCAATGCACCAAGCCAGTGTTACGATCTGTGGCCTCTAGCCTACATTCAAAAGCAATTTCACAAAACTGGCCAGCAATCCCACACACACACACACACACACACACACACACACACGTTATGACCTATGGCCTCCGCCTCTACATTCAAAAGCAATTCTACAAAACTGGCAAGCAAAAAACACACAAAACACACGGACACACGCACACACACACACACCGAGAGCCCTTATTCTATAAAAGAACTGGGATAAAAACACAGTCCCCGGGAAAAGAGGATTGCCGCCCTGCATTTACAGATAATCTCTGGCATGAGGGAGGGCGAGAGGAACCTAGGAATTCGGTTAA
>JAODUG010005335.1:0-10057 GCA_027564795.1 Aphredoderus sayanus
TGCTGGCACAACAAGGTGTGAGTTTGAAACCCGAGGACAACAGGAGGGTTAAAAGGCACATAGAACAACACAAATACTTAAAGAAATTATTAATAAAGAAATACACAAAGCAATGACAATAAAAATAGCCATATATTTAAACACAATCTGATGGCGCCGCCTGGTGGTTTAAGACTATATTTTAATGGTGTCGCAAGGGTTAATACAGTATGTATGGAAATTACTCCTAAATATAAAAAAAGCCAGTCTTTTATTTTAGGTTTCCTATTATTTGCAAACATGAAGAGATGCTGAAGTATGCTGTTCCAAAGATATTTATTTATTTATTTATTTATTATGCATTGGGAATACAGTAATCAACACTACAAATCAAGCAATGGTGTGCTTTGCCATTTCAATGTGCTTTGTTGCATTTAGTTAATTGATTCTATCAACTACAGATACACTAATGTGACGTTTTGCACATTTGCACCATAATGGTAGACTTGCCATTCTAGTATTGCAGTATGTCCACTATGCAACCGGTGTTGAAGATGTGACAGGCTGGAGACATGGTTCGTAAAAACTCAAAAAACTGGTTGTGTTTGTGGATACTAGTGAGAGCATTTGATGATGAGAAAACAAGGATTATAAACCATGGCATTCATTGTACATTTTGTACAATTTGTAAACCAACTGTCCTAAGGACAACATAATAATACTAATGTGATTTTGTTTGGGTGTTGTTATGAATATTTAACATTTCTTATTTTCCATATAGTGGTAATATTTTCTTTCACTGGTGAACCACAACCAGGTGTTACAGACCAGACCTTGATTAAACTGGCCCTTATTCATAAAATGAATGCTCTCCAAAGCTACACCTGACAGAATGGGGTCTGTGCTTAGTAGAATCTGCAGCATAACACATAATCCATTAATAACAAACACACTGGGACAGTCACTGACGACAAAACCAAACCAAATATTTAAAATGTTATGCCAAATACTTTCTATAAACACAATTATGAGCCAATTTGTCTCTAATCTGTAATTCATCTAAGATGATATGGTATTGTATAACACAAGACACCATCTGGGCAAATGACCTTCTGCAATCCTTGTGCTGTGAGCCGTGTATAGGGACAGATTGTGTCCTCCTCTGTGGAACATTGTCTTCTTATAGAGAAGATTTCGGTATCTGCGGTGACAGTGGTGGACAGGAAGACTTTGCAGTAGGTCCCTTCTCACAGGCCAGAGATTGGCACATCACTTCCCTTCAGATCCTGCTCACTGTGTTGGCATTTAGTGGGCCTAACAAAGACTGGGATCATAATGCCCTTTTGAGACATACTTTCATACTTGGCACAATGGACCACCAAGGGGTGGGTGTCTTAATGCTCAAGCTTTAAGAATAAAGTACAATATACATATTGTGACTGTTGGTATGCATGCGGACAATATGACAATGTTGTTTTAGGTTTGAAACTCTGAAAGATAGGTAGTGGTCTGCCACTGCAAATTACTCCTTCACCTACAGACATGTGAACAGCTGCTCAGTACATACAGTATATATCTGTCAGAAGCACCAAGACAGCTGGTACCGTACAAACATGAAGGGAAAATCTACATAAGCCAAAGGTTTAATAGTGAAATAAAGATGTGCTGCATGTACCGTACATGAAATAGAGGTGACACATAGATAATTATGGATAGATAATACATTTGCTGTAGTCTTATCTTTATGCATTGTGCATGATTGCACAATGCATTATAGAATTGTACATTATAAGACAAATGCCAGTGAATAAGCTGAAGAGATTCACCATATCTGTGTGTGTGTGTGTGTGTGTGTGTGTGTGTGTGTATGTGTGTGCGTGTCCATAACAGGAAAAAACGACATCTTTGGTGAAATGATTCATTTATATTCCAAACCTGGGAAGTCCAACGCTGATGTGCGAGCACTTAGCTACTGTGACCTGCATACCATCCAGAGAGAGGAGCTGTTGGAAGTGTTGGACATGTACCCGGAGTTTGCAGACTTCTTCTTCACCAACATGGAGCTCACGTTCAACCTCAGAGATGACAATGCCAAGGTTGCCCCTATTTCATGTATTTTGCTTTGTTTGTTTACGCTTTGGTTACTCTAAAACCTGAAATTCCCATCGGAGATTATTCAAGTGCCTATTAAAATGTTCTTCTCACATTTCTCTCACCATACTGCTCATAGCACCTGATTCTACCTATCTAGTAATAATTAAGTCTAAGTCATAATTGAATTTTAGTTATTAACACTCTATTGCTTTTTCTATCACGTGCACCTGTAAAGCCACCAGACTCAGATGATGAGGGAACCAAGTCCAACCGAAGGATTTCCTTCACACCACATTTGTCGAGAGGTGAACTCATCAATATCAACACTGTACAGCCGGAGTAGGATACATCTGTTTTCTTGTTCAGTGTACTAGTACTGTATGTTGTAGATAGTCCCCTGTTGTTGTTGTTCACTGAGTGCGTAAGGCTGTTCTCCAGGGTAACAAGGTACGGCCTGTTCCACTGACTCCTGTTGATTATCTTTCCTCAGGGGATGGCACTAAGGAAGGGGACAAAGACTCTAGCAGAGTGAGGGAGTCTTACTCGTGCCTGAAGAGAGGTTCCGACGAGCTCCGCAGGAACTCAGGGGACGACGATCTGAGAACCCAGGGCTTGGGGGTCCAACCGTGCCCTTTGGCAGATACCCCAGCCATGGGCTTTGAGTCAAATCCCGCTGGACGCAACAAAGTCAGAGACAGCTCGGAGAAAAGTCCATCATTTGAAGGTAAGATTGTAAATTCCTCATCTCTATATGTTTGTATACTGCATATAAAATGTACATAATCTACTGTATACTAGCTTGACAAAAACAGCTCTCTGTCTAAAATATGGTTTGGTCCCACACTAACACACAGTAAAACAGTAATTCTCCAAATGAAACCTGTTTTTAAAGAGTTGCTATCCTATTTATATACTGTAGGCCTGGACAGCCTAGATTCCCTGAAGGCTAGGGTCAGCCTCTCCATAATACCACACACACGACATCATAGCAGCTGGAACACGAAAAGGCAAATATCCCCTTTAAGAGGATCATGACGAGCAGTATCCAATTATTCCAGCATCCCGGGATCTACAGTAAAACAGGTCTATAGATCGAAAGAGTTGAAAACAGCATACACAGCTTTAAGAATGTGTGTTCTGTCCAAGGCAACATGTCAGCAGAAAACCCCAGTGCGCACTTGCACCTGTGTAGGTGGAACATCTCGAAATGGCATAGCACTGAAAAAGTTGCAGTAAATCCCTGACTGAAGCTGTATGCTCGACTTATGCAGCCCCAGATCCTGTGAAATGGGAGTCAAGGACACTTTCAATGGCGACAGAATTTCAGTCATATGGTGGAAAGTCACTTTTTAGGAATTTAGGAAAATCAGCCATATGTACTGTAGCTTGGAGGGCTGGCTATAGTATACTTTTTCTCCAAAAATAAACAGCACTTACTGTACATCTTCTCCAAATATGTAGTAGTGAATTGCCCCAGTGTGACAGTTGACACTGTATAGGGGTTGCAGGAGGCATGGACATCCTGGGCCACTTGCATACTGATCTGTCAAAGTCATGTTTACAGATGTAAGACGTGTAAATTATGAATGGGGCTACAGCTTTGGTTGTTGTTAATCTGCACCATCAAATGCAGATTAAAATAATGCCCATGCAGGCGCAAAGAAACCCCTATTACATTTATGCTTGAGCAAACATGGGTCATCACATCTGCACACCACACCATGTCATACACTTGGGTGTATAAAGTCACCTGTAACAGGCTGCTGTAGCCTGTTATCACACACAGCTAACCCTGTTTAAAATCACAAGAGGGACACAGAACAAATCAGTTGACAGGAAACAACCTCTTAACTGGTGCCCATACAGATAAGAGCAGGGTTAGCTTTGCTAGAAAACATGGGTTTAAAATTCGCCTGCAACAAGGTCCTTGATAAATTATAGCAAAGAACCAACACACAGCTTTGCTGTAAAGATAAATTGCATTCTATTTCAGTGGTTGGTTGGTTTAGTGATTACCTTGCTGTGACCCACATGTGAGGTTGTAAAGCATGCGTGTTTGCTTCGCTCACCAGATCTGTGCAGTGATAAATGGCCTTGTGAGAAACCCACAATCCTGGATGAGTCAGCACAGTTGCAGGACCTAGGAGGTGAGGACAATTCTGCAAGCGAAATCACATATGGAGAGGTGGAACAACGCTTAGATCACCTTCAAGAGCACCTAAACAGGTATATTGTGAACCACTGATACTCAATTATGCAGGCCTATTGTATATACAGTACTACAGTCTCTTCAAAGGGTTTAAATCTAATATCATCTAATATCTTAGGGCAGGGAAGTCACTAATAAATGGGGGGGAACTAAGAATGTATTAGGGGTGTGTCTGGGCATGTTCCCCCAGGATTTTTATTATGACCCCAAAATGTATTTTTTGAGTAATGAGTGTAAAATATATTAAAATATGTTTACTTTTGGTCAAGATTACCTGACTCATAATTTTTGTTAGACTGATAAACACCTTAAAGTTCCCCATCCTTCCAACACCAACAAAAGGCAGAAAAATGGCTGTACTATGTAGCCAAAATACTAGCAGCAACCTCTGCAGCAGCAGCCATTCCCAGGTCCTAGTGCCGACCCAATTAAGTGGAATTTAAAGATGTGATGGAAGGGGGAGGGGGGTACTAAATCACAGAGAAAATATATTTACTAACCAGCTTGTTTATCTATTTAGGGAGATAATGAATATTAAAATAAGCTGTACCCTGTCTCAGGGTGTTTGCAACTGTTTATAGAAACTTGTATTGATAATCTAAAATCATCCGTAGCATTAGCAATAAGAAGGAAGTGTAGAACGAAAATTCTATATTGTGGCACAATATTTTAATTTTAATTCCTTTGTTGCCCCAAAACTGATGCTATTCTGATTCAAACATCCATGTGCAAATAGGCCACCGGTACAATTACAATTCATTACTTGCTGAACCTCCATGAACCTCCATTATTTCCTATGGTGCGTAAACATGTGGTGAGCCATGAAAACAACACAGCTGCAGCCAGAAGGCTACCTGACACAGACAGACAGATGACCAGCAGGTGGTGTCTTGGCAGACAGAAAGATGCAGACAATGCTAGAGGGGCTTCTGTGTTAGTGGGATGGTTATTCACTGTGCTGTGCCTGAACCCTACCCCCTATCTTGACAAAGACAACCCATAAATTCAGCTAATTGTAGATATTTGCCTAAAGCTTGTATGTGTTAATTTACTGATTCTCTTATAAAACATTACCTAAACATATATGGAACTCACTGAGTTCCGACTTCACTGAGTAGAGAACCAACTTAATTAAACTGCCAGTGTCCCTTAAGAAAATATGTATATTTAAATAATTAAAAGATAATTCAATGTTAACACATTTTGCATGATGCCCTCAACGCAGCACTTGGCTGAAATTTAGCCATAATTAGATTGATTGAAAGCCAGTCATTTACAGAATAATCACTGAATTCACACCTCCCACTGAATATTCATTATCACCCCTTGCTAGAGCTGTAGTGATAGTCTACTATGCCGGAATAATTCATTCCCAAACCTGTCAGCCATAATATTCACTTTGTTGTGGAGCATTGGCTCCACCTAGTGTCCAACAACAGGGAATATAACAACAAACTTTCTTTCATTGCTACAGTATACAGTATATCATGAATTGTCACTGCCAACTTCAATCTTCCAAACGTCCTCCCCTACTCTCTCTCTCTCCCTCTCTTCTTCCATTGTCTTTATTTAACAGGCTGGAGTCTCAGATGACCTCCGATATTCAGACTATCCTGCAGTTGCTTCAGAGACAGTCCAGTATTGGACCCCCGGCGTACAGTGTTGTCACTGCCAGCCCTGATTATCAGAGACCTGCAGTAAAGGTCCAGCCCATTGCTGCTCCGACTGCCAGACACTTCTTCAGCCATACAGCAACTCAAGTAAAGCATTCTCATATATTCACTTATTCACAGATAAGTGGCACAGATGATTACACACTAGCCTGAACAGTGCCAAAGCAGTACATGTGTAGTTAACATTTTCGATGTCGATAATTTAACTGGTAGTATCTGATATGCATCAGAATACTGTTAAATTATTACCAGTTAAATTATTACCCTTTGGAATAATTCTTCTTGACCCCATACTGTACATGTACATGCTTTGTCAGACTTAAAACATTTATTAATTCATATATTATTTGATCTTGTTCTGTTTTTGTAGTTTTGTCTGTGTGCTTCTTTATTTATGCCTACAAAATCACTTTGCTTACTGACACCAGGAATAATTTTTGGGTAGAAAGACAGAGAGAAAACTCTCTGCCTGTATGTTGTGTAACATTGTCTTCTTTAGGACCATGGCCGTAAATTCGAGGGGATTCATCAAGAATCCATTGATTCTCTACCGAGCTTGGCCCACCCGACTGTTCCGATGAACGACAGCCTTACAGCATTGCTTGTAGAAAGACAAAACACACACACAAAGACACAGCAGCAAGAACCAAAACAGCAGCAAAACCAGCAAGAACAACAAACCATTAGACATCCACAGTCTGAACTGATCCTTCTTGCAGTTGATGACTCCTCGTCCCCCATTGACAGCATGGGACTCCACAGACATGCCTCTGACCCTGGGTTTCCAAGGCTGTAGCCTGTTCAGCGGCACATATTCAAGTGTTCTTAATGTACATCCGTTTATTGCTGCAACTGTAGTGGCGGCACTATATACATTGTCACTCAAATATCTTTGTATATTGTTTACTGTTAATTTTGGAAAATGGGTTGGATGTGTAGACCAGTGGTTCTCAAACATTTTGACCTGTGACCCTCAGGGGGCCACAAGAAAATAAGCAACTAATTTTAGCATAACATCTTTAGCATATTCATCTTAAATAAATAATAAATACAGTATAAATTATGAACAGCAATAACAATGAATATTTCATTAAATATAATCAAATTATTAGAAATACTTAAAATTAAAAATATATTATATTAATATAAAACATATAAAACAACTCATCGTTACTGACCGTTTAAGAACCGCTGGTGTAGACATTTTTGTTTTCACACACATGGAAAAGGAGCATTATTACATCATTACTAGACAGGTGTGAGAGCAATTTACTAGTCTTTTGCTGTTTCCCTGTCTTCTCTGAAGTGTGACTCAGGGGCTGGACTAATTTTGCACTGCAATACTTAAATTAAACTATAGATATTTTCCTTAAAATGGCGTGCATTGTTATTATAATTATTGAAATGCACCCTTAGTGATATGGCCAAGACACCATACCTGCTTGTCTAGGTTAATAATATAACATGCATGTTTCAGACTGTCCAGTTGCATGTTATTTCAGAGCTAAACCTCTGACAAGCAAGTGTGATGCGAGCAGTTTTATTAGGCCACAAGTTGTTTGATATTATATAACTATATGCACTGCTTACTGGGCACAAAATGTAGCACATTGTATGTTACAATGCAAAGATGATGTCCATATTTTGTTATTTGCTTTTAAATGCACTTATATTTAATATAATATCTCTAACTTAAAAAAAACATACATGGAAACAAAGTGAAAAACACACAACGGGCCTACTAAAGAGACCATGTGCTTTTAAATTAATCTAAAAACATAAACAGCATCTTCAGTAAAATTATATTGGTTCATTCTATTGTTTTAGAGGCAATGCACATTTTTGGTATAGGTTGTAATAAATATAGATGTAAACGAAATGTAATGTTTTTTAATCACTAATAAGTAAACATATAATAAAATGGGAGTGTAATGAAACAGCACAGGTTGTGTCCTGAGCTGTGGGAGCAATAAAATGAAATCACTGCTTTGTGGCAAAGTTTAGTGGCTCACCTTTTTCAAAGAATACAACGAAGCAATTACGTAATGTGTATAATTCACTTGATAAACTCACAATAACTGGTATAGGTTGCATTATATCTCAGAAATTAAAAGTTGATAATGCTATTACTAAATGAACTCATTGTATTGCCACATTATATTTCTTGCATAACTGAGTTATGCACTGTACAATGTTTACTGCCACCTTGTGGTGACTTCACAGACAGTTCGGCAGAAACGAAACTGAAGGTGTCATGACCATAGAACTCTATATATTTACAGTCACGACTCCTGGTTTTACAGTTTAGGTGTAATATTGCTCTTTCCACCTACTATAGTGTTGTTATAGGATCGTAGAAATGAATTCCGAGGATGATGCAAGGGTCAATATCATTGCAGACCTAACACCAAGGCTTCGAAAACTAATTCAAGTCGAGCCTGTGCTGGACCTTATGCACTCTATCGATGAGGAACGTAAGGAACGTATAAGAAATACGTTAAAGACTGCTAGCAACGGAAAAGCAGCAGATCTGCTTATCGCTACAGTTGTTAGAAAACCGCACGCCGATGGCTGGTTTAGAGAGTTTGTTGACGCGCTTATAAACGGAGGTTGTGAACATGCAGCAGACTACGTTGAGGCTAAACTACCTGACCCTGGTTTGGAGGCAGAGAATGATTGCTTTGTCAGACTTATTGAACTTCTTTCTCCAACTCTCGTGGACATGAAGACAAATGATGTGTGCCTGCAGTGTTTTTCTGAGGGTATTCTCAATCAAGATGACAAAGAAACTGTAAGTAGGCCTAGCAATGTTAGGTTGAACATGCGTAATTTAGATCCTTCCTTATTGTATAGCCAACCAATATTGTGTCACCATTAAATATGTAGTCTACGCAGTAGGCAACAGAGTAGCACATTATAAATGGCAATTGGTCATTACACCAACGTAGGCCTATAGCATGATATTGTCTAGATATTTTTTTGCAAAACCGAGGCTGAAACCCTAGTAGGAGGCTGCAGTACTTTGTGTCACTGTCCACAAGGTGGCAGGCAAATCTCGGTATATCCTAATTTCCTATTTCATAAATGTATGGTCACTTGCTAGATTGACAGGGTAACAGCGAACAATGGAAATAGGAGCGGAGCTCGTGAACTTCTAAAGAGAATTGTCCGATGCCGCCCAGGCTGGTTCTCAACCTTCCAGAAGGTTCTGTGTGCCACAGAACAGTCACACCTTTGCAAGGAACTCACGGGCGAGTCTATTTATTATGACAACCAAGGTGAGTGTAAATTATTGACAAGATAGTACGTACAATTCAGAAGAACATTTAATTTAAAATGTTTGATGTAGCCTACTGACTGGTTACCTATGTCTATTGTCAGCATGTGTTGCTTCAGAGGCGGGGCAAGCAGCAGAGCCCCTGAACGTCAGTCTGACGGTGGAGAGTGCTGAGATGGAACAAGAGATGGAACAAGAGATGGAACAAGGTGAAACTAAAGCTCCTACAACTAAAAAGAAAAAATAATAGCATAATAGCAGCCCCGACAGCAGGGAGTACTTGATGTGTCCAGAATGCCCTTATGGTCAGTGACAGCCGGTGAAAAACATGGGGGGTGGGGCGACATTTTGGTGCAACTGTAATTTTATAAATCCCTCCCACAGGCTTATGGGTCAGAATGACCCATAGCATTTCTTTTTTTTAAATCTTTTTTTTTGCCAGTAGAGGGCGTCATACACAACACTGACATACGAAGTTCTACTGAGGGATATACACACTACCACACATCAGAGACACAGATTTCAATAGAGGCTTTGGCTATACGGTTTCAATAACTGTCATGTTATAATAAAGCTTACTTGAACTTGAGAGACAGACAGAAATATAGGAATGGTCACGACTCACAAATAAGAATACTATATCTGACTATAAAAGTACCTGTGTGCATGCAGACAGAAGCACAGGCCCAACCCACGGCCATCTAGTAATCCAACTGAGTGAGCAACCAATGTGCTCCGCAATGACAACAACACAGCGTTTTTTGTCAGATAAAAAGTGCTCAACAACACCACTGAAGGGTAGGCCACAAAAAAGCATTCATCCCT